>JAXCGZ010013581.1:45000-76863 GCA_037179515.1 Halocaridina rubra
CAAGGAACAAAAGTGGCAATAAAACCGAACCCTGTGGAACTTCACTACTAACTCTTCTCTATTTAGACACTGAGTGTTTTACTCTAACCCTCTGTTCCCTTCCTTCTAAGTGAGTTTTTATCCATTCCAAGACATTTCCACCTATTCTAGCCATTGCTTGCAGCTTCCTAATAAGTTTCCCGTGTGGAACAGTGTCAAACGCTTTCTGGAAGTCTAGGAATATGCAATCTACCCAGCCCTCTCTTTCCTGTAAGATTCGGCTTACCTCATCATAAAATTCTAATAAGTTTGTTACTGTTGATCTACCTTCTCTGAGCCATGTTGTCTCACTGACAAAAAGTTGAAGGATTCCAAGAGGAGAGATATGTTTCCTTAGTAGTTTCTCCATAACTTTGCAAAATACGCTGGTCAAGGAAACTGGTCCATAGTTTAGAGCCGCATCCCTCCTTCCATTTCTGAAGATAGGTATCACATTTGCTTGTTTCCAGCATCTTGGAATCTCCCCTGACTCCAGTGTCTTTTTAAATATGATACTTGGTGCCACTGATATTGAGATTGCGCATTTTTTAAGTACATGAGGGGATATGTCATCAGGACCTGTAGCTTTATGAACATCTAAATCCATCAGCGCTTTGCATACCTCTGTGGCTGTAAGGTTGATGTTCTCTAATACCGACCCTTGAGCTTCTATCTCTGCAATCTGAGGGGGTGGGGTATTTTCTACTGTAAATGCTGACTGAAACTCCTTCTTCATTTCTTTGCAGATCTCTTCATCCGTCTCAGTGATGCTTCCATCCGCTCTCTTTAGCCTTAAAACCTGTTCTTTTACCTTCAGTTTTCCTCTGATAAAGCTGTGGAAAAGTTTGGGATTTTCTTTAGCCTTCCTGGTGATGTCCCTCTCATAGTCTCTCTCTGCCTCTCTTCTTTTACTTAGGTAATCATTTCTTGCTCTTTTGTAGGTTTGCCAGGCATTTATGTTTTTTCTCCTCCTATACCTTTTCCAGCGTTTGTCTCTCAACTCCTAAGCTCTTTTTACACTCATTATCGAACCAATTCTCTCTGGCATGAATTACACCAACTTTGGTGACAGGTATGCAGCAATCTACTATCTTCCCATATTTCTCACAAAAGATGTCATACATTTCTTGTACAGATTTGTTGCAAAATAAGGTTCTCCAGTCAATAACTGCAAAAAGTTAATTCATTTTGATGTAATCTCCATTCGGATAGTTCCTCCTCATGTCCTCAGTGCCTCTACTCTCAGGCAGAATATCTTCAACAACACACAGTGGTCCCTCTTTCCAATTGGTGCTTCATACTCAATTTTTTCAATATCCAACACATTATCTGTGAATACTAGATCAAGTAGTGATGGCTCATCCCCACCCCTGGCCCTCGTTGGTTCCATTACGTGTGTATCCCGTCGTTCTACATTACAAAACAGCAGACCAGGCACTAAACACGCAATGAAAAGTGTGTTAACCAAAAAAAAAAAAAAAAATACATTTCTCAATACGAAATTACTACTACTACTACTACTACTACTACTACTACTACTACTACTACTACTACTATTGCTACAACTACCGCTACTACTAATCATCATCATCACCAATATAATTATTATTATTATTATTATTATTATTATTATTATTTGTAGTAGTAGTAGTAGTAGTAGTAGTAGTAGTAGTAGTAGTAGCAACAGTAGCAGAAATAGTAGTAGTAGTTGCAACAGTATCAGTAGCACTTCTATATTACCTGATATACGTACGTATATTACATAACAGAAAATCTTCATATAGTCACAAGAGAGAGAGAGAGAGAGAGAGAGAGAGAGAGAGAGGAGAGAGAGAGAGAGAGAGAGAGAGAGAGAGAGAGAGAGAGAGAGAGAGAGAGAGAGAGAGAGACTACAAGTCAACGAGTAGCCAGACGTGAACAATTAGACGGGCTGGAATGACATCAAGAGAATCTCCTGGATCGACTCTCAGCGGCACCAGGTGGAAGATTGTCTAGGTGAGACCTCAATAATAATAAAAATAATAATAATAATAATAATAATAATAATAATAATAATAATAATAATAATAATAATAATAATAATTCACATATGTTTTTCATTAGATATAATACCATTGTTAATTTTACAGTAAGTTCTGGAAGGGGACGTTGTAATTACCACTGATTATGATGGGTTCAAAAATACTAAAAAACTGGCCAAAGAAATGGGTCAAAATAATCATAATTGGCATAATAATGAAGATGATAGCTCAGAATGGAGCTACAACCACTTACCGTCTTGGGGAGGTTGGAATACGAGGTTTTGCTGTTATGTTGACACCCTACCCCGGTGACTCTATCACAATGTGTGCAGGCGGATGCAATTTCTGTAAGTATGCTAAAAGCTTTTTTCCCCATATGCGACTTGCATTAATTTTTATATGGTGGTCCTCTAGTAAAGTCCTCTAACATTGAAAAAAAAAATGATTTTTTTTTTTTCAAAACATATTTTAAATGATACGGATCAAAAGTGGAAGAATATGGAGATATGGGCCAGATTTCTTAAACAGTGTAAACCTACGATACCATATTGTTAGTTACCTAGACACACACAAATGGATATCATAAACGCACCTGACGCAGTTCTGTGTATGGCTAGGATCCCGTATGGGATCCTACCATACACAGAACCGCGTCAGATGCGTTTAAGATATCCATTTGTGTGTGTCTAGCTAACTAACAATATGGTATCCTAGGAATACACTGTTTAAGAAATCGGGTCATGGACCCAGAAATTAACCACAGAATACAGTGTACTTGGATGAACTGGCTAAGGTCACCAGGAATTATATGGGACAAAAGGATAAGTCTGAAGGTTAAGGAAAAGCTTCAAAAAATGGCGTAACATCACCTATGGTTTATGGAGCTGACACGTGGCCAATAAAGAAGCCTTAAGAGAGAAATCTGGAAGTGGCTGAGACAAGAGGATAAGTCTGAAGGTTAAGGAAAAGCTTCAAAAAATGTCGTAACAACACCTATGGTTTATGGAGCCGACACGTGGCCAATAAAGAAGCCTTACGAGAGAAATCTGGAAGTGATTGAGGCAAGAGGATAAGTCTGAAGGTTAAGGAAAAGCTTTAAAAAAAATGGCGTAATATCATCATGTGGGTTTATGGAGCTGATACATGGTCAATAAAGAAGTCTCAAGAGCGAAATCTGGAATTGGCTGAGATGTTAATGCTGAGATGGATTTGTGCATTCACAAGAGGAGATAAGATCAGAAATGCTCACATTAGAGGGACACGTTAAAATAGCAAAGTTTCAAAGAAGTTGTCAGACAGAAGATTTACAGTGGTGATGTCATATAATGCGAAGAGAATTTACCATGTATATAGGAGGGTTGAAAATGATATGCAGGGCAAAAGGTTAAGGGAACAGGATCAGCAAGACAGGAGAAGGTGGAAAACACTAGCAAGATACAGCGACCCAGTATAAAAATGGGCTAAAGCTGAAGACAATACAAAGATGTCAGTGTATTCTCCATGCTCGGACAAACTTTGTCTCGAATTCTTTGTGGTCCAATGACGTCTGTCGGACCAGCATTTTCCAAGCTTACATCCATTGACTTCGGAAGAATGAAAACTATCTCTTCCGTTTAATTAGCAATTTTTGCGAGTTAATGCATAATGGCACTCATGAATGTGGCATCATTTCCTGTTTACAGGCACTCCCTAGTGCTATATGTTAATTTTGCATTAACATACAACCACGTCATTATTAATTTCATTCATGCTGCGTGTAACAATCTCATTCAGTGACGGTCACAACTGTCAAAACCAAATTCCTTCGAAAGGACGCACCGTCCCAGTCCTTACTGGGAAAGTTTGGACGTAACCGGATCAATAATTAAATTCAGGTATATTTCTCGTATCTAAGCAACTACACAACACGTAATAATACTTCTGCACGAATAGAAGCACTCTGCATTGCATGTAAATTAATAACGACTGATAAAAAAAAGCCTTCTCAACATGATACAGTTGGATAACGTCATGTTCAAAACTGAATCAACTCTAATCTAATTTTAATTTCTTTTACCACGTCATAATATCATCACGGAATATTAAGAACTAATTACGAATCAGGTATTTCCCAAGGACACTGGGACAAAGTGTGAGCCTCCCTTAAAATGAAATACCTATCTCTCTATCTGTCCTTCAGTCTATATCTACTCATGCATATACAGAAATATAAAAAATAAATAATAGAGGCATATACATCAATAACAGCAAACAAATAATAATAGCAATAACACAAGAATAACAATAATTAACAGAAAACTAGTACTATAATCACACATATATTTTACTTCAAAAAATAACTTCTAAGTAGAATTAAGCGGGTTTTACGTCACGGGCTCCCTTTTCTAACAAGGACTAGGACGGTTGCCTTCTTGCGAAGGACTTGTTTTGGCAGATGTAATCGTTACCCTAAGTGCATGCCCTTGCTAGCCTCAGACCGTGGCGGGGCGCGAACCCTCGACCTGACACCTCAAAGTCGCGGACGCTACCGCCTGAGCCACGGTGACTGCTTAACTATTTTAGGATCAATGACTCAAATCAATATTTCTATATTCGATTAGGTTATATAAGTGGAAATCTCCAAAATGTTTTGGGTAATAATATCACTAGGCCTTATTTAAAAAAAAAAGCGAGAGTTGTAGCTCATGTTTCATGTTAATAATTCTAGTGCTCAAAGGGCTGTCAAGGATAATTCCCAGAGCTTTATTTTCAATTTCTACTTAAAGGCCTTAGGAGTGAAGGAGTCATAGTGCAGAGCTGCAGGGCGCAATAGTCGACTAATGACCTGATATCCCAACTCAGTGACCCGTTAGCAACACTGTTTGGACCACACAATACTGCTGGTTACAGCTTAGTTTTTTTTTTTCATTAGATCTGAAGCTTTAGCCTTTTTAGTTTTTTTTTTTCATTAAATCTGAAGCTTTAGCCATTTCAGTCCTATCCTTCTCGCCATATTGATTCTTGAAATCTCTCAATGTGTAATATTATCCCAGATTTTTCTTAATTAAGTGTCTAATCAAAATCCCAACTTTATCGACACGCCTACAATCTCTATATACAGGAGTTATAATCCCTATAATAAGGGACGGGGTGGCTGAGTCAAAGCAAAAAAATTGACTCTATATGGGAAGAAAATAGAAAAGAATGGATTCCAAGTATCCTCTTTTCGCCCCCATTTAATCGACTTTTACGACACGCTGAGAACACGGAGGCATTCTTGCCCCTCTCCTACATGTAATATACCCACATAAATCCAGTATGACCTCTTTCAGCGCCATATTGCTGTTAACAATATCTGGCATCTCCTAATATGTGACATCACAGTTGGCTTGTCAAGTACCTTCTTCCGTATGAATATTAAATCAAATAATAAACAAATAATTGTATGGAATGACACAATCCACCCAACGAGGATGCAAGTCAAGACAACTCGATGCCGGTCCCAAGCCCGGATAAGCCATACAAAGAAGAAGACAATGAACTGGATGGATTGACACATCGAGGAATTGTGTGAAGATATTCTTTAAACATATTACAAAATACAGGAGCAACTTCGTCAAATCTATCCTATAAAAGACTCAAAATCCTTTGTAAACGTTTCTTGTTTACCTACGGACATTTGTTTGAAGAAACGTTCCTCCAGTGACTATAATCAATTTCCCCTCTTCTTTGGCGCCGCAAAAAGACTCAAAATCCTTTGTAAACGTTTCTTGTTTACCTATGGACATTTGTTTGAAGAAACGTTCCTCCAGTGACTATAATCAATTTCCCCTCTTCTTTGGCGCCGCAAAAAGACTCAAAATCCTTTGTAAACGTTTCTTGTTTACCTATGGACATTTGTTTGAAGAAACGTTCCTCCAGTGACTATAATCAATTTCCCCTTTTCTTTGGCGCCGCAAAAAGACTCAAAATCCTTTGTAAACGTTTCATGTTTACCTATGAACATTTGTTTGAAGAAACGTTCCTCCAGTGACTATAATCAATTTCCCCTTTTCTTTGGCGCCGCAAAAAGACCCAAAATCCTTTGTAAACGTTTCATGTTTACCTATGGACATTTGTTTGAAGAAACGTTCCTCCAGTGACTATAATCAATTTCCCCTCTTCTTTGGCGCCGCAAAAAGACTCAAAATCCTTTGTAAACGTTTCTTGTTTACCTATGGACATTTGTTTGAAGAAACGTTCCTCCAGTGACTATAATCAATTTCCTCTTTTCTTTGGCGCTGCAAAAAGACTCAAAATCCTTTGTAAACGTTTCATGTTTACCTATGAACATTTGTTTGAAGAAACGTTCCTTCAGTGACTATAATCAATTTCCCCTTTTCTTTGGCGCCGCAAAAAGACTCAAAATCCTTTGTAAGCGTTTCATGTTTACCTATGAACATTTGTTTGAAGAAGCGTTCCTCCAGTGACTATAATCAATTTCCCCTCTTCTTTGGCGCCGCAAAGGCGCCAAAGAAGAGGGGAAATTGATTATAGTCACTGGAGGAACGTTTCTTCTAACAAATGTCCATAGGTAAACAAGAAACGTTTACAAAGGATTTTGAGTCTTTTTGCGGCGCCAAAGAGAAGGGGAAATTAATTATAGTCACTGGAGGAACGTTTCTTCAAACAAATGTCCATAGGTAAACAAGAAACGTTTACAAAGGACTTTGAGTCTTTTATAGGACAGATCTGACGAAGTTGCTCCTGTATTTTGGAATATGTTTAAAGAATATCTTCACACAAATACTCGGCGTGTCATTCCATCCAATTCATAAAAAAGTAGAAAAGGACGGCTTTTATTAGCTGTCGCCACTCCACAGATATTTTTCTGTGTTAAAAAAAAAAAAAAAAAAAAAAAAAAACTTCGTGTGAGCCGATGGTGTGTGTATGTCATTTTAATTATCATATTCATTTGTCAGCGCCAGGTTGTGTGGGCTTCAACTGGATGTCGAACTCAGTACGCAAGTGTGAGTTACTCTCATCCCTCAGAAATGCAACAAATGATGCCAACTGTAACCTCTATGTGCCAGGTAAGAGAATCTCTCTCTCTCTTTCTTATTTATGAAAGTTAAAGAATGACCTTCATGTTAATACGAGGGGAAAAAAGAACACCAAAATAATCTATTGTTTTCAGATAAATAAATGGGATTAACTAACTAAATGGAATTAATTAACTAAATGGGATTAATTAACTAAACGGGATTAATTAACTAAATGGGATTAATTAACTAAATGGAATTAACTAACTAAATGGGATTAACTAAATGGGATTAATTAACTAAATGGGATTAATTAACTAAATGGGATTAACTAACTAAAAGGGATTAACTAACTAAATTGGATTAATTAACTAAATAGGATTAATCAACTAAACAGGATTAATTAACTAACTTCATTATGACATTTTTTTTAATTAAGAACAAATACAGTTTACTGTTGAAAAATTCGGACGGAGCTTTCAAAAAAGTGCATCATACAAGTCGTGAAATCCTAAATATAATTAACAATTTATGGCTATTTCTTGGGCCGCTTTCAGACCAAAGTGGCACGTCATACTTGGCATGCCAAGCCATGTTGAAAACGAACAGCCGGAAATATATGAAACCTTTAACACATAAGTTGCGTGACACGTCCCATGTGCAACTTCTGTGTAAATGGTTTCATATATTTTCGATGTTCGTTTTAACTGGAGTGCCACGTGGCATGACACGTGCGACGTGCCACTTTGGTGTGCAAGCGGGCTTACTCTGACATCAACAGCAACACAAACGATAAGCCCTTTAACAAGTAACATGGCATAAGTCAAAATGGTTTTTGATGACAGAAAAATACTCCCAAGATATCTTTTTTCTTTACTCGAGATTCATTGGCCCTTTACTACGAGGTCATTGACCCTTGGAGGCACACGATTATTAATTTATTACAACCATTAATACCTTTAAATGTTGTGAGGCTTATTCGTTAATGCTTAGAAATCATTTCGACAGTTTGAAACTACAAAAGCATTTAGCATTTGTTATTTTCTCACTTGGCGAGTTCTATTAACCAACTATTATTACACTTGGAAAAAAAAACAACTTCCTTACATCCTGCAAAGAGTGTTTCTTGCGGAGTTCTAGAGCCACCTATTCCACTTCGTCAAAACCATGAAAGTATTTAAGAACCATAACCATATTCTTCCAGCTTCGAGTGATGGTGAGTTTAGCTCCTTCAGCCTTTCCTCATAACTAAGACTATGTATTTCTGTCACCAGCTTCGTAGAATGTCTTCAAACTCTCTCCAATTTGATAAGGGGCTTTTTCAAGTGGAAATAATATGCTACATATTCAACCTTTTGCCTCATATGTCATATATTTCTGAGACTTTACTTTCTTAAGCCTGAAGACCACTCTTATGTTTGCTAAAAGAAAACTTATGGTGCCTTTACTTTGCCATTTATATGCATTGCCGTAGACAATTCTGCCTATTAATCAACCCAAGATCTCTTATGTCCTCTGTTTCTTTAATTTCTGAACCAGCTATTGGGTGCCCATACTTGGACCTTCCAATACTACTGTTTATTCCCATTGCTTTACATCTTGAAGTACTGAATTTCATTAGCCACTTGGTTGACTACTAATGGCGACTATAATGGTCTTTTCGAAGTGATATTACCTTATTGTACATACGGGAAACAGCCCCATGCTGGCAACTCCCCGTCGGTTCCATTTTACTACTTATTGATACTTATCATACTTGTCCTTAAAACTACGGATTGAGTTAGAATTAACTACCTCCTCGCTTAGCGAATTCCAATCATCTACTACTCTCACACTAAAAAAGTACTTACTTACATCCTGCAAAGAAGATTTCTTACAAAGCCATATCAAAACATTGATCCCCATCCACTCTGTCATAACCATATTGGAATTTAAAAACCGTCACCATATCCCCCCTCATTTTTCTAGCTTCGAGTGATGGTAGGTCTAAAACCCTCAGCATCTCCTCATAACTGAGATTGGGTATTTCTGGCACCAGTTTCGTGGCATGTCTTTGAGCTTTTTTCAGCTTAACTATATGCTTTTTTTCAAGAGTGAATTCCAAAAAAGGGCTTCATAATCAAGCTTTGGCCTCACATAGGTTACATGAATATTTCTGAACATTTCCTTGTCCATGTGCCAGAGTGCTACCATTACATTTGCTAAGAAAGCATATGCGCCCTTACTATGCCATTTATATGCACTTCCGGAGACAAATCTGCCAGTATGTTTACTACTAGATCTCTCATTCTGAAGTTCTGCTCCTGCTATTGAGTATTCACGCTTGGGTTCTTTCGCACTTGTACCCATTCCCATTATCTTACATTTAGAAGTACTGAATTTCACTAGCCACTTTTCTGACCACTCATGCAGATTATTTAGGTCTTCCTGAAGTTCTCTACCACTGCTCTCGTCTCTGACTTTCTTCACAATCTTTGCATCATCTGCAAACATATTCATGAATGAATTTACATACTCTTGTTGGTTATTTACATATACAAGGAACAAAAGTGGCTCTAAAACTGAATCCTGTGGAACTCCACTATTAACTCTTCTCCATTCAGACACTGAGTGTCTTACTCTAACCCTCTGTTTCCCTTCCTTCTAAGTAAGCTTTTATCCATTCCAAGACATTTCTACCTATTCTCGCCATTGCTTTCACCTTCTTAATAAGTCTTCCGTGTGGGACAGTATTAAATGCCTTCTGAAAGTCTTGGAATATGCAATATGCCCAGCCCTCTCTTTCCAATAAGATTCGGCTTATCTTATCATAAAATTCTAATAAGTTTCTTACTGATGATCTACCTTTTCTGAAGCCCTGTTGTCTCACTGACAAAAAAAGTTGAAGTATTTCAAGCGAAGAGAGATGTGTTTTCTTAGTAAAGTTTCTCCATAAATTTGCAAGCTATGCTGGTCAAGGAAACAGGTCTATAGTTTAGAGCTGTATCCCTCCTTCCCTTTTTGAAGATAAGCACCACATTCACTTGTTTCCAGCATCTTGGAAACTCCCCAGATTCCAGCGACTTTTCAAATATGATGCATAGTGCCGCCGACATTGATTTAGTGCATTTCTTAAGTGCATAAGGGGATATATCATCAGGACCTGTATCTGTATGGGCATCTAACTCCATCAGTGGGTGTGTGCTTTGTGTGTGTGCGCGAGTGTGCATATGTGCATGTGAGAGTAAGTTTACTTGTGCATGCATAATTGTGAAACGAAGCTGATAATACTATATCTAGGGACGATTTAAATTTTTTTTCTCTCTCTCCAAAGCGAATGCTATATGCGACCCCGTGCCACAATACAACTGCCAAAGATAAATTGAAGATATTTTATTGTCTCACCAGATACTCTGGTCATGTCGTTTCAGATACTCTGGTCATGTCGTTCAAAGAACTGAGTTACTCCTGTCCAACTTGCATGGGATCTCCCCCTGTTGGAAATGATCCAATTCAGCACAGATGCAACCCAGGTGAAGTGTCTCATGGATTAGTTTTGGGAAGCGATTCTCACGATGCTGATTACATGTTATGTGTACCTGTACCCAACCTGGTTGTACATAGCACCACTTTTAAATGCGTGAGAGAACAGAGGAACTGTCATACAGTTTCAGATATTTTTCTTGTAAGTATTTTTAATCTCTGTGTATTTACCATATAGTAGGCTGGTTCATGTAGCCAGTCGCCCTTTGCAATACTACAGATGAAGGTCTTTTAGACTTAAATAGGACTGTCCTGGACAGCTCAATGTTAAGTCTTTCTTCAGTTACGGAGCCTTTTCTATGCCTACACCTACACAGAATATTCTTGCATATTCCTTACACATTTCTTATTATCCCTTCACATCTGACAGGTCACAACACTCCCCAAATCTGTTTCGCTTTGTTTATGTTTCTTTGAGCCTAGGCCCGATGAAGGTAATTCTCTTCTCCAGTCCTGTTGTCACACTCAAGTAATATGTTTTTGCGCCAGACATAATAGCTCTTCCTTTCTGAACTGAAATTAATAATATCAATATGACTTAGTATGGATGGGGAAGGGGAAAATAAGATAATTATGCTGATTATCATTATTTCACTGTTGTGCAGTAGCGAAGAAATAAGAGGAGGAGATTAAAAATAAATAAACACAACTCTTACATATATATCCGCCTGCTGTTGGTGGAACGAAAAAAAAAACGTTTGTGTAGAGACAATTATTCTTATAATATTAATATTCATTGTCATAAATCACAGGTGGTCGCTGCCATTGATTCTATATGGAGCAACGACCAGTACTTTGCATCACCATCAGATTGGCGATCCATTTGTCGTATAATTTTGTCAGAGCACAAGGTGAGTCTCTCTCTCTCTCTCTCTCTCTCTCTCTCTCTCTCTCTCTCTCTCTCTCTCTCTCTCTCTCTCTCTCTCTCTCTCTCTCTCTCTCTCTCTTTCTTTTTATCACAATTTTGTTATATTGCATGCTTATTAGTTTTTAAAACTTTCATCACGAGATATTTTACACCACTGTTGTTTTCTTCCAAGAAAGACTCAAGATACTTTGCTTTGACTCAGCCACCCCCTTTATGAAGGGGCTAAGGCTCTTAAATGTAGATAGATTTGCCATAAGATCAACTCCAACCACTTGAAAACAGCATTAGGAACATATTCATGGCAGTTCTGTCTAATGGACACGTATGTACTGACGCTGAATGGGCTGTTTACTTTACCAGCAAGTTTAGAAGGTCTGGATCCAATCAATCCTACAAACGAACCTCATCTGAATACCTCATCTGAATGCTAAAATTCCATCTGACTGACTTAATCTTTGGAGTACAGGCCAAATGAGCAATTATCAAACATTAAGATATCCAAACATTGCAAAATCAAAATTCCAAAACTCAATAAGTCGCTCAGTGAACTGTGATGGAGGGGTGTGAGGGGAGTTGCCATGTGATAAAGTGGGGGGGGGGTTAAACCAGCTGCGGCTGTCGGGTCTCATTGTAGAATATCCTTACCCGCTACCTTGCCGATGACCCAAGCAGGGTGGAGGGGGGGGGGAGATGTGGCAACCCCTGATCCCCAAGGAGCTGAAAGGAGTGGTTGAGGTATGAGTGAATCATGGTGAATGTGTGTTTCTTGGCTCGGCCATCTCCATTACAAGAAGGAATGAGGCAGGTGATTACCGAATATGTGTATATGTATGTATGTATGTGTGCTTATATATACATGAATGCACCAAATCAGCAACATAATAGAAACTTTATTATAACTATAAAGTAGGATAAAGTCTCTCGCAAATGTACTTACTATTCTCTCAAGGGAAAAAATAAAGGAAATAAGAGAAAGACTCATATCAAAAGTCTTGGTAATTGTTATACCCTGAAATTGTCCTCTCCACTGGGCAAGGGCAACGAGAATAGTTCTCCCCAATAGACGGGGTAACAAGAGAGGCTCAGCACAATAAGAGTCTTAAGGATATGAGGCTAAATTAGAGCAGGAGACACAAATACTGAGTAAGAAAAAGTTCAAAACCCACATTTAAAAAAAGCTTAAAATCAGTCACATGAAAATTATTATTTTTTTTTTGTCATTTACCCTTAAATTCAAATTCAACCACCTTAGTGCTACAGAAAAAAAAATTACTTTAAAATTACTGCTCCATACAAAACAAGTAGTTAGTCGATATTGATATATTTTCATGTATTTCAGATTGATTATTCACGATGTGTTCAAACTCAAGCCACAACTACAGTCATCTCGGTGTTGGGTCCTGGACAAAAGACAGCCCTCCTCTGTCCACCTCATATGGTCGCAGTTGAAATGTTTTTGACTGACACCTTTCCAGCTCAAGTGAAATGCTGCCTCCTGTACATATGAAATCAATGGATCTTTTACTGATTATCTTCTACATAAAGTACATGTGTTTTAACATAAGATTTTAGTGGTTTTCATATGAATATTTCATATTTACGTTGGGATTGTAGAACGTTTCCCCCCCAAAAAAATACCTGATTAATGAGCTGTAAAATTTGTCATTGTATTTACTATTGTAACACATGTTGTACTATGCCACAATATGCAATACAATCACATGCAATTCTAATCATATACAGCAACAAAGTCAATCAAAAGTACTGTGAAAAGCAATGCAATATCAATGCACGAAAATAATGAAATGAACTTACTATTACTCATACTGCACCATGCCAAAGCATACAACGACAAACATTCATTTGCAATCATTTGAAACAAACTTTTTCAAGAATACAAAAATGCTTAAAAATAATCATATTCGAAAAAATACTAATGTATCATTTAACCAGTTTTCGTTGAGTGTTACCATGTATTTTATTGGCAGTGAATAAGAATTCTCTATTTTGGAAATTAATTTAAAACTGTAACCTTGCAACATACACTCACAAATACGTTTTCAGATGCAGTAAAAAGCAAAATGGCAGTAAAGGAGGCAGTGAAAGAGGTGGTATTGGAAAATATGGGCAAGAGTTGATTACAGGAAGACTGCAATAGGAAAACGAAAGAGGTTATGACTGATTCAGCAAAGCCCCTTGATATATATATATATATATATATATATATATATATATATATATATATATATATATATATATATATATATATATATATATATATATATATATATATATATATATATATATATAATTACTGCCGTTGTATTATTAAACCAATACACCTTTAGTTGCGTTTTAGATTTGCATTAAAAAAGTGTTTTTGTACTGACTTAATGATATAAATTCTGCTAAATTCCTAAGCATGATTTTACAGAAATAATTTAAATTTCTTTTGAAAAAGAAATTGGTCCTTATGACAGTTGCTTGAATCCTAGTTGGTGTCCTAATCATGAAAATGAGAGAGAGAGAGAGAGAGAGAGAGAGAGAGAGAGAGAGAGAGAGAGAGAGAGAGAGAGAGAGAGAGAGAGAGAGAGAGAGAGAGAGAGAGAGAGAGAGAGAGAGAGAGAGAGAGAATATATATATGGTTGTTTCTCAGCTGAGAAACAATGCAACCATGCCTTGCCTACTCTAAGCTTCTTTTTTGACGTGTTAGCATCCCTACTATAATTTTCATAAAGCATGATCACCATCTCATGGAAGATAAATCTATCAACTGGGACATTTTCTTGCACTATATTTTTGAAACCACAAATTTAATGCTTGCTCGGTTTCAACAAGTACCGTATCATGCACCTGTGAAACCACTTTCGATAATGCAGGAAAAAACACCAGAATTGCTACCAATATCTTTCTCCCTTTGCTTTATTGAGCATATGCTAGACTCATTTTCCCCCAGTTTTCGTGCCACTTGGGATGTTGACCTCGTTTTCAACTGCTCTAAAACTTCTAAAAACTCATGCAGCTCTAACCGTTTTGGGCTTTTCATCACTGCCTTTAGCACTTTCTTAGGTGATATTGCACACAAGAGTTAGTAAAAGTAGAACAATTCACAAATATGACAAAAGTATCTTACTCTGATGAGTGTAGGATAAGGACTGGCTATTGCCACATGTTCTCCTTGCTTACTCTGCTGCTACAATTGACCACCATATTGGCACCTTGTTGTTTGCTCAAAATTTAGTCTTTGCATTCTATATTCATTCAACTTTAAATCTGAAGATTTTGAGATTAGTTTTTATTAATTCTTGTATAGTCAGAATTGTGTGTGTTTTTTCGCATAAGTCTGATTGCCCAGAACAACTAAAGGTGAAAATTTACTGTATTATGAGTAAAGATTAGACTCTATTGTATAGAAAGGCTACAACTTTTGAAGATTTTTTCTTAAGCTTTATTTGTCACCCTTAATCCCCATTATGGTGGTGGACACAGACAGGTTGCTATTATTGAATTTAGGGTGGATGCGGTTCCTAGCACTCCGCATTTGCCTTGATGGTAGGTACTGTATTTCACTTCCTGAGTCACATTCTCAAACTCTTGTACTACCGCAGTATACCACAACATACATTGAAATACTGATTCCAATTACAGTGTGTTTTTCAAAACTTAGTGACAGTATAATACTTGTTCTTGTTAATTAAAAAACTTAATCTCACCCAAAATAACACTGGATCCCATAGCTAAATATATGACGACAAGGCCAGCCCCTTTTAGAGAGGTTGCAATTTTTAATCACAGTAAAATGTTATCTCTTACAATACTCATTTAGAAACTAATATATGCTTGTTGTAGTTACAAAAATTTATTGAATGCCTTTAATTATTGTACATTTACGCAATTCTGCAGTATACTTAGAAATTTAATCATATTTTTTTATCTTACTTAGACAATTTAAAACCAGAGAACTTTATTCTTTATTTCATTTTTATTATTTAAAAGGAATGTATGTTATAAAACAAATTCTCCTAACCAATTTATTTATTTTATTTCACTTACTTCATTATACATACATACTATACAATGCCTTAATACCCCTTATAATGGGGTGGCCAAGTCAGAGCACACATTTGCAGAGACAGTAATCGAAAAAATGAAAGACGTTGTGATGGAAAGGGCAAACCCACTCATCAGACAGGCACTTGATAAGAAGACAGTGGTAATCTCAGGCATAAGCGAGTCCCAGGAGCCAACATGGCAGGGGAGACTTGAAGAAAATAAAGCTAGGGTTGTAGATCTGATAAGAAAGCTTGGAGTAGTATGTGGTCCTGAGGATATTGTAAACATACACCAACTAGGTAAATATTCGAGGGAAGGAAAGCCGAGACCAACAAAAGTAACCTTTGAGAGAGGGGAAACATGTAGGGAAATATTGTTGAGAAAAAAAAGCCTAAAAGACCTTCAAGAATTCAAAGAAGTGTTCATTAGACAATACAGAACACAGGAAGAGATGGGAAAGATCAAAAACTTGTTGCAAGAGGCAAGAAGGTTAAATGATGAAAGAAATGAAGAAGAGAAGAAAAATTTTCATTACAGAGTTCTTCCAGACAAAGGGGAGATAAAGAAGATAATGACAGAAGATCAGGGGATGGGGCCTCATTAAGATTGTTATACACAAATGCTGATGGATTAGCTGGTAAGGCAGTAGAATTAAAAGATAGGATTCACAACAGTAAGGCAGATATAGTAGCAATTACAGAGACTAAGTTGAGTGAGGACATAAACAGTGTCACAGTTTTTCCTAAGGGTTTCAGAATACTAAGGGTTGAAAGATCTGAGAGGACTGGTGGAGGGATAGCACTGCTCATAAGTGAAAGGATTCAAGTCGAAGAAATAAACTTGGCTATAGAAAGTGAGTTCAAGGAATTTCTTGTTGCTCGCATAAATACTGGGTCAGAGAGCATTATAATAACTGTTGTATACAACCCACCAAGGAACCAAAATAGGCTTGAAGTTTATGAGGAAAGTCATATAGGTACTATTGAAGTCATAAACTTAGTTGTTAACATGGCACGGGAAAAAAATGTAGGATTTTGATTATGGGAGACTTTAATCATAAAGAGATAGATTGTATAAATCTTGACCCACACAGTGGTGAGGACTCATTCGGGGCAAGATTCCTAGATTGCGTACAAGGGAATTTCCTACACCAACATGTAATGGAACCAACAAGGGCCAGGGGTGGGGATGAGCCATCACTACTTGATCTAGTGTTCACAGATAATGTGTTGGATATTGAAAAAATTGAGTATGAACCACCAATTGGAAAGAGTGACCACTGTGTGTTGTTGATGGAGTATATCATTGAAGATATTCTTCCTGAGAGTAGAGGCACTGAGGACATGAGGAGGAACTATCCGAAAGGAGATTACATCAAAATGAATGAGCTTTTTGCAGTTATTGACTGGAGAACCTTATTTTACAACAAATCTGTACAAGAAATGTACGACATCTTTTGTGAGAAATATGGGAAGATAGTAGATTGCTGCATACCTGTCACCAAAGTAGGTGTAATTCATGCCAGAGAGCAATGGTTCGATAATGGGTGTACAAGAGCTAAGGAGTGGAGAGACAAATGCTGGAAAAGGTATAGGAGGAGAAAAAACATAAATGCCTGGCAAACCTACAAAAGAGCAAGAAATGACTACCTAAGTAAAAGGAGAGAGGCAGAGAGAGACTATGAGAGGGACATCACCAGGAAGGCTAAAGAAAATCCCAAGCTTTTCCACAGCTTTATCAGAGGCAAACTGAAGGTAAACGAACAGGTTTTAAGGCTAAAGAGAGCGGATGGAAGCATCACTGAGACAGATGAAGAGATCTGCAAAGAATTGAAGAAGGAGTTTCAGTCAGTATTTACAGTAGAAAATAACCCACCCCCTCAGATTGCAGTGATAGAAGCTCAAGGGCCGGTATTAGAGAACATCAACCTTACAGCCACAGAGGTATGCAAAGCGCTGATGGATTTAGATGTTCATAAAGCTACAGGTCCTGATGACATATCCCCTCATGTGCTTAAAAAATGCGCAAACACAATATCAGTGGCACTAAGTATCATATTTAAGGAGTCACTGGAGTCGGGGGAGATTCCAAGATGCTGGAAACAAGCAAATGTGATACCTATCTTCAAAAAGGGAAGGAGGGATACGGCTCTGAACTATAGACCAGTTTCCTTGACCAGCATAGTTTGCAAAGTTATGGAGAAACTACTAAGGAAACATATCTCTCTTCACTTGGAATCCTTCAACTTTTTGTCAGTGAGGCAACATGGCTTCAGAGAAGGAAGATCAACAGTAACAAACTTATTAGAATTTTATGATGAGGTAAGCCAAATCTTACAGGAAAGAGAGGGCTGGGCAGACTGCATATTCCTAGACTTCCAGAAAGCGTTTGACACTGTTCCACATGGGAGACTTATTAGGAAGCTGCAATCAATGGCTAGAATAGGTGGGAATGTTTTGGAATGGATAAAAACTTACTTAGAAGGAAGGGAACAGAGGGTTAGAGTAAGACACTCAGTGTCTGAATGGAGAAGAGTTAGTAGTGGAGTTCCACAGGGTTCAGTTTTAGGGCCACTTTTGTTCCTTGTATATGTAAATGACCTACCAGAGTCTGTAAATTCATTCATGAATATGTTTGCAGATGATGCAAAGATTGTGAAGAAAGTAAAAAACGAGAACAATGGTAGAGAACTTCAGGAGGATCTAAATAATCTGCATGAGTGGTCAGAAAAGTGGCTAATGAAATTCAATACTTCAAAATGTAAGGTAATGAGAATGGGTACAAGTGCAAGAAGGCCCAAGCTTGACTACTCGGTGGCTGGAGTACAACTTCAAGAGACAGAAAATGAGAGAGATCTAGGAGTAAACATACTGGCAGATTTGTCTCCAGAAATACATATAAATGGCATAATAAGGGCAGCATATGCATTCTTATCAAATGTAAGGGTAGCCTTCAGGCACATGGACAAGGAAATGTTCAGAAATATTTATGTAACCTATGTGAGGCCAAAACTCGAATATGCAGCCCCCTTTTGGAATCCGCACTTGAAAAAGCACATAGCTAAGCTTGAAAAAGTTCAAAGACATGCCACGAAACTGGTGCCAGAAATACGCAATCTCAGTTATGATGAGAGGCTGAGGGAATTAGACTTACCATCACTCGAAGCTAGAAGAGTGAGGGGGGGATATGGTGACAGTCTTTAAATTCCTTCATGGTTATGATAGAGTGGATAGGGATCGATATTTCGATATGGCTGGCTCTAGAACTAGAGGTCATAGTTTGAAGCTTCGTAAGAAAACTTCTTTGCAGGATGTAAGGAAATACTTTTTCAGTGTAAGAGTAGTTGATAATTGGAATTGGCTAAGCGAGGAGATAGTTAATGGTATCTCAATCCATAGTTTTAAGGACAGGTATGATAAGTATCACTAAGTATAAAATGGAACCGATGAGGAGACGGGAAGATACGAGCTTTGGGCTCTTTCCCGTAAACACAATTAGGTAATCACAATTAGGTAATCACCTCGATCACTCCTCTTAGCTCCTTTGGGATAGTGGGTTGCCGCAATTTCTGTCATAGCAATCACAATGCCGTGTAGGAAATTTTATGGGCAGTGGCTCTGCTTTTGAAAAATTACACCTCTTTCTGCAGCCCTAGGTATTATTAAGAAGTTGAAAATATTGTAAGCACAGGACATAGAGAATTCAGAACTAAAGTTAGAAGAAAAAGGGCTAGCAGAGTAGGTGGATATCTTTGGGAGGATGAAAATTTACTTTGAAGGAAGGAAACATGCAGTGCCAGACAGGAGAAAGGCAGTGGTGTTGTTCCACAAGGATCAGTTTTAGTGTCCCCTTTTCTTAATATTGTATATGTAACTGATCTGCCGAAGTCTGTAAATGCATTTTTAAATATGTTTGCAGAGATACAAAGATTGTGAAGAGAGTAAAAGATGAAAATAGTAATAGAGAACTTAAGAAAGAACTGTATATTCTGTGTGAGTGGTTCAACAAGTGACTAATTCGAGTCAGTACTTCAAAATATAAAGAGGGAGAGTTGCTGCCATGTCTAGCCAACCAAGCGTGAAAACGGTGGCAAAACCTAAATAATAAATCTCGAGTCAGTGGAATTCAATAGGGCTAGGGCGTACCCCGTAAGCAACGCACTGCAGTTTCCCCTGGCAGCAGTGAGAAATGAGCAAAGGGTACCACAGAGGTCACGACTGCGGCCAAAGACAACAGTGAGGAGTAAGGATTGGAAAAAGAAAGGAAGGATGAGAATTAGAAATTGGAATGTTGGCAGCCTCACAAGAAAAGGGAGAGAGTTGGTTGATGTCATGCAGAGAAGGAAGATTATGATTTTATGTATACAAGAGACTAAATGGAAGGGGAAAAGTGCAAGAAATCTGGGAGAGGGGTATAAAGTTTACTACATTTGTGAAGATACAAGGAGAAATGGGGTAGGAATTATTCTTCATCCAGATTTGCAAGAAAGTGTTACAGAAGTCCAGCGTATCAGTGACAGGCTCAAGGCTTTAAAATTCGTGAAGCATAAGAGAGTATGGCATATCGTCTCGGCAATCACTCCTCAACAAGGGTGTAGTGAGGAGGAAAAAGAGGAGTTTAGGGGGAAACTAGAAGAATATATAAAAGGAGTTCCAAGAAGTGAACTGCTAGTGTTATCTTGGGATATGAATGCCCATGTAGGAAAGTTTTCTGATGGCTATGAAGGAATACATGGAGGAAGAGGGTTTGGAAGAAGGAATTAGGAAGGTGATAGATTTTTGGAATTAGCAAAAGCTATGAATCTGGTCGTAATGAATACACAGTTTGAGAAAAGGAAAAGTCATCTGGTAACATACAAAAGTGGACAAAATGAAACACATTGATTATATTCTGGTAAGGGAAAATGACAAGAAAATCATTATGGATTGTAAAGTTATGCCAAATGAATCTGTCGTAGGTCAACTTAAACTGGTAGTGGCAGATTTTACGTCGAAATTAGTGGTGTATAAAACCCCCAGCCAGGAATAGGAGGATTAAAACTTGAAAGCTGAATGGGGAGAAGGCAGGAGAGTTCAGAAATAAAGTGGAAAGAGCACAAGAAGACAGATATGTGAATGGAATGCCAGAGTCACCTGAAGGGATATGGGTTGATATGAAGGAGACTGTGGTTTCAGCTGCAGCAGAGGTGTGTGGCAGGACAAGTGGTAGGCGGCAACAGCAAGAGAAGGAAACATGGTGGTGGAATCAAGATATTCAAACAGCTGTGAAGGAGAAGAGTATAGCCAGAAGAACCTGGGAAGAAAATAACAACCATCAAACAAGAGAAGAGCACAGACGAACAAAGAGAGTAGCAAAGAGAATGGTAGCCATTGCAAAGGGAGAAGCAAAGAGAGTGTGCTATGAGATGATGGGAACACCAGAGGGAGAAAAGATGATTTACAAAATTGCAGAATCGAGAAGAAAAAACAGGCAGGACGTAGGAGAAATAGGAATCATAAAAGATGAAAATGGAAATATCCTAATAGAGGAAAGAATAGTCAAGAGAAGGTGGAAAGAATATTTTTCACATCTCTTAAACACCGAAAACGATTGTGAAGAACTAGAAAATGTCCCTCCAGTAGGAGGACTGATAGCAAACATCAGTGAAAGTGAAGTAGAAAATGCTATAAAGAAAGGAAAATCAAATAAAGTTGCAGGAAAGTCAGAGCTAACAATAGAAATGATCAAAGCTTTTGGAAATCTAGGAAAAGAGTGGGTGCATACACTGTTGGATAAGATCTGGGATGTAGAGGAAATGCCAAGGGACTGGAATGATAGTTGGATGGTTAAAATATATAAACAGAAAGGAGACGTGTTAGATTGTGGGAACTACAGGGGAATAAAGCTTTTGGAGCATGTATTTAAGATATTGGAAAGATCAGTAGAAGGAAGGTTGAGAGTCTTGATAGATATACATGAACAGCAGTTTGGATTTATGAAAGGAAAGAGCACAGTGGATAAAATTTTATAGTACGTCAAGTCCAAGAAAAGTATTTTGAAGGAAACAGAAAAGTTTACATGTGTTTTGTGGCTCTTGAAAAGGCGTATGATAGGGTACCGAGAAGAGTGGTGTATTGGTGTTTGAGAACGAGAGGAGTACCAGAGAAGTTAGTGAGAATAGTGAAGTTGATGTATGAGGGGGCAGGAACCACCGTACAGACAAAGTATGGGGAGACCATTCCCTGTGGAGGTCGGCCTCCATCAGGGATCAGCTCTGAGTCCGTTCTTGTTCCTCGTTGTTATCGACACTTTGACAAGAGAGTTAAGAAATAATGAAGAGCTGTGGGAACTGATGTTTGCCGATGATCTAGTCATTATAGCAGACACACCAGATGAACTGCAAGAAAGGTTTTTAGCATGGAAAAGGGCCCTTGAAAAGAAAGGATTGAAAGTAAACCCAGGAAAGACAGAGCTAATGGTTAGTAGTAAAGGAGGTCAGTAAGAGGTAAACCTCCGAATGGAAGATGGTACAGTGCTAAGTCAGAGCAGTGAATTTAACTACTTGGGATCAGTATTAACAGAGGAGGGAGGTACGGAGAAAGCAGTGAGACAGAGAGTGAGGGAAGCATGGCGAAAATGGAAAGAAGTGACTGGAGTTATCTTAGACAAGAAAATGCCGTTAATACTCAGAATGAAGATATACAAGACAGTGGTCAGGCCTGCACTGTTATATGGGGCAGAAGCTTGGTCACTTAGGAGGAGAGAGGAGGGGCTGTTGGAGAGAACAGAAATGTGGATGGTTAGATGGACTGCTGGTATATCATTACTGGAGAGGAGGGAGAGTCGAGATATAAGAAGAATGTGTGGAATTTGTAATGTCATAGAGAAGGCTAGGGAAGCTCGTCTGAGATACTATGGCCATGTAGTAAGAAGAGGGGAGGAGGAACCAATCAGGAAAGCTAAGAACATGCCAGTGATAGGGAGAAGGAGTGTAGGGCACCATCGGATCAGATGGATGGACGTGGTGGGGAGGAATATGGCTGAAGTTGGATTAGAGGAGGGAGATGCAAGGGATAGGAACAAGTGGAGGAAGTTGACTCGAGCGGCCAACCCTGCTATCCAGTGGGATTAATAAGGTCGAAGTAAGAAGAAGAATTAGAATGGGCAAGAATGCAGGAACCTGAATAAAAGCGATCCAGGGGCAAATGTATTGGTATGTGTCTCTCCAGATATTTATATAAATAATATAGTAAAGGCATCATATGCATTCTTAGCAAACATAATGGGCTAGAAAATGTTCAGATATATTTACATGATTTATGTGAGGCCTAAACTTGAATGCAGCACCCTTGTTTTATTAACTGGAGAAAGTTCAAGGACATGCTACTTTGCTAATGGCGAATATACGTGATGTCAGTTATGGAAAGGTTGAAAGACTTATACTTATCATCACTTGAAACTCAAAGAATGACGGAGATATGGTTACAGTGTTTAAATTTCTCCAGGGTTTTGACAGAGTTGATAGGGAGTATTTTGATATGAATGGTCCCATGAACTTGAGGCCTTAGTTGAAACTTCGTAGATAATCTTTTTTTTTTCTTTGCAGGGTGTAAGGAGATTCCTTTTTAGCGTAAGAATAGTCGATAAGTGGAATTCAGTAAGGAAAGGTATGATGATTGGCGAGTTGGAGAACAAAAAACGAGTAGGAAACGACGATTTATGAGCAAAGGGCTCTTTCCCCAGAGCACAATTAGGGTAATACAAGTAGGTAAGTGTTAATCCAAGTGTATATTATGTACACTTTAATTTACTGTGTACCTTCTTTAATAATCGTCCGTGTATTACTATTTAAATTTTTGCAGCTAACATATTCTTATCTTTATTTTTTGCATAGGAAGTGAAAGATTTAGACGTATTGCTCTGATGTGCTAACACAAATTTGATCTTCCGTTCTTTGCGTAAAATTGAAAACAAAACATATCTTCAGTCAAGTTTAGCTATGACCTCTCCTTTCTTGGGGGTGATTACCTAATTGTGATTACCTAATTGTGTTTACGGGAAAGAGCCCAAAGCTCGTATCTTCCCGTCTCCTCATCGGTTCCATTTTTAGACTTAGTGATACTTATCATACCTGTCCTTAAAACTATGGATTGAGATAGCATTAACTACCTCCTCGCTTAGCGAATTCCAATTATCAACTACTCTTACACTGAAAAAGTATTTCCTTACATCCTGCAAACAAGTTTTCTTACGAAGCTTCAAACTATGACCTCTAGTTCTAGAGCCAGCCATATCGAAATATCGATCCCTATCCACTCTATCATAACCATGAAGGAATTTAAAGACTGTCACCATATCCCCCCTTACTCTTCTAGCTTCGAGTGATGGCAAGTCTAATTCCCTCAGCCTCTCATCATAACCGAGATTGCGTATTTCTGGCACCAGTTTCGTGGCATGTCTTTGAACTTTTTCAAGCTTAGCTATGTGCTTTTTCAAGTGCGGATTCCAAAAGGGGGCTGCATATTCGAGTTTTGGCCTCACATAGGTTACATAAATATTTCTGAACATTTCCTTGTCCATGTGCCTGAAGGCTACCCTTACATTTGATAAGAATGCATATGCTGCCCTTACTACGCCATTTATATGTATTTCTGGAGACAAATCTGCCAGTATGTTTACTGCTAGATCTCTCTCATTTTCTGTCTCTTGAAGTTGTACTCCAGCCACCGAGTAGTCAAGCTTGGGCCTTCTTGCACTTGTACCCATTCTCATTACCTTACATTTTGAGGTATTGAATTTCATTAGCCACTTTTCTGACCACTCGTGCAGATTATTTAGATCCTCCTGAAGTTCTCTACCATTGTTCTCGTTTTTTACTTTCTTCACAATCTTTGCATCATCTGCAAACATATTCATGAATGAATTTACAGACTCTGGTAGGTCATTTACATATACAAGGAACAAAAGTGGCCCTAAAACTGAACCCTGTGGAATTCCACTACTAACTCTTCTCCATTCAGACACTGAGTGTCTTACTCTAACCCTCTGTTCCCTTCCTTCTAAGTAAGTTTTTATCCATTCCAAGACATTTCCACCTATTCTAGCCATTGATTGCAGCTTCCTAATAAGTCTCCCATGTGGAACAGTGTCAAACGCTTTCTGGAAGTCTAGGAATATGCAATCTGCCCAGCCCTCTCTTTCCTGTAAGATTTGGCTTACCTCATCATAAAATTCTAATAAGTTTGTTACTGTTGATCTTCCTTCTCTGAAGCCATGTTGCCTCACTGACAAAAAGTTGAAGGATTCCAAGTGAAGAGAGATATGTTTCCTTAGTAGTTTCTCCATAAGTTTGCAAACTATGCTGGTCAAGGAAACTGGTCTATAGTTCAGAGCCGTATCCCTCCTTCCCTTTTTGAAGATAGGTATCACATTTGCTTGTTTCCAGCATCTTGGAATCTCCCCCGACTCCAGTGACTCCTTAAATATGATACTTAGTGCCACTGATATTGTGTTTGCGCATTTTTTAAGCACATGAGGGGATATGTCATCAGGACCTGTAGCTTTATGAACATCTAAATCCATCAGCGCTTTGCATACCTCTGTGGCTGTAAGGTTGATGTTCTCTAATACCGGCCCTTGAGCTTCTATCACTGCAATCTGAGGGGGTGGGGTATTTTCTACTGTAAATACTGACTGAAACTCCTTCTTCAATTCTTTGCAGATCTCTTCGTCCGTCTCAGTGATGCTTCCATCCGCTCTCTTTAGCCTTAAAACCTGTTCTTTTACCTTCAGTTTTCCTCTGATAAAGCTGTGGAAAAGCTTGGGATTTTCTTTAGCCTTCCTGGTGATGTCCCTCTCATAATCTCTCTCTGCCTCTCTCCTTTTACTTAGGTAGTCATTTCTTGCTCTTTTGTAGGTTTGCCAGGCATTTATGTTTTTTCTCCTCCTATACCTTTTCCAGCATTTGTCTCTCCACTCCTTAGCTCTTTTACACCCATTATCGAACCATTTCTCTCTGGCATGAATTACACCTACTTTGGTGACAGGTATGCAGCAATCTACTATCTTCCCATATTTCTCACAAAAGATGTCATACATTTCTTGTACAGATTTGTTGTAAAATAAGGTTCTCCAGTCAATAACTGCAAAAAGTTCATTCATTTTGATGTAATCTCCTTTCGGATAGTTCCTCCTCATGTCCTCAGTGCCTCTACTCTCAGGAAGTGTCTTCAATGATATACTCCATCAACAACACACAGTGGTCACTCTTTCCAATTGGTGGTTCATACTCAATATTTTCAATATCCAACACATTATCTGTGAACACCAGATCAAGTAGTGATGGCTCATCCCCACCCCTGGCTCTTGTTGGTTCCATTACATGTTGGTGTAGGAAATTCCCTTGTACGCAATCTAGGAATCTTGCCCCAAATGAGTCCTCACCACTGTGTGGGTCAAGATTTATCCAATCTATCTCTTTATGATTAAAGTCTCCCATAATCAAAATCCTACATTTTTTCTCCCGCGCCATGTTAACAACTGAGTTTATGACTTCAATCGTACCTATATGACTTTCCTCATAAATTTCAAGCCTATTTTGGTTCCTTGGTGGGTTGTATACAACAGTTATTATAATGCTCTCTGACCCAGTATTTATGCGAGCAACAAGAAATTCCCTGAACTCACTTTCTATAGCCAAGTTTATTTCTTCAACTTGAATCCTTTCACTTATGAGCAGTGCTATCCCTCCACCAGTCCTCTCAGATCTTTCGACCCTTAGTATTCTGAAGCCCTTAGGAAAAACTGTGACACTGTTTATGTCCTCACTCAACTTAGTCTCTGTAATTGCTACTATATCTGCCTTACTGTTGTGAATCCTATCTTTTAATTCTACTGCCTTACCAGCTAATCCATCAGCATTTGTGTATAACAATCTTAATGAGGCCCCATCCCCTGATCTTCTGTCATTATCTTCTTTATCTCCCCTTTGTCTGGAAGTATTCTGTAACGAAAATTTTTCTTCTCTTCTTCATTTCTTTCATCATTTAACCTTCTTGCCTCTTGCAACAAGTTTTTGATTATATCCTAATGGTTTCTATTATATTTATATATTTTTATACTCAAAAGCGCTTTCAGTCCACATTTTAATAGAAAACAAACTGAAATTCTCCCAAATCTCTCCAGTGAAGAAATAAATAGTTTCCGATTAACATGCATTGGAGTAAACACAAGAATTTGGGGGAAAAATCAATAAAACTTATCTACGACGAAGTCGGTAACTTGACTCGTCTATATTTAATAAGTTAGGCTACTGAATATTCTTATTGAGAACAATTGATAATGAAGCGGTAATATTTTGCATAAGCAAAGCAATCTTCAGTGTCAAGCGTTTGTGGCCTTGTTTTGTATTTTTTTCCCCTCACTAGGTCTTCTTTGTAACTGTAAAGCAAATCTACATAAATATAATATTAGGATATATATATTTATTTTACTTCTAAAATAATATTTATAAATATAAACTCCAATGAAATTAATTGGTATATTTGAAAGTATAATATATAATTTCATATAATACCATAAACTGGTACACGTGTCATGTTGGGACTTTGCGTTGGTGATAAGGAATTAATCTTTGTTGCATTTCCGTGGCATCAATTATATCACCCTGCTAGATTCTGTGGGTATTTTTGAATGGGATTTTTCCCTGACTTTTTTAGAATTTAAGATAAGTTTTAATTATTCGATAGTAATTTAGATAATCGGAAAATAGTGGTCTTGTCGGCGGCTGTCTTCTGGTCGGATTATTTTTTTTCCTCATTAAAACTATGAATGCATGTAGCATTTACTTTTTCCTCGCTTGGCGAATTCCACTTATCAGATATTCTTTCATTAAAAAGACACTTCCTTACATCCTGCAAAGTCTTTTTCTTGTGAAGCTATGATATCTAGTTCTAGAGCCATTCTTACCAAAATATCGCTCACTATCCTCTCTTCTAGAACCAAAAAGGAACTTGTAAGCCGTTACCGTAGTCCCTCTCTTCTCGCCTCGGATGGTGGTAATTCTAAGTCTTTCAGCCTTTCCTCATATGAGATAATTTTTCTCTGTCACTAGCTTCGTAGCATCTCCAATATATATATATATATATATATATATATATATATATATATATATATATATATATATATATATATATATATATATATATATATATATATATATTGTTCCGGTTTTAAGTCACGGACTCCATTTTCTACCAAGGACTAGGACTAGTGCATGCCCTTGCTAACCTCAGACCGTGACGGGGCGGGAACCCTCGACCTTACGGCTCAGAGTCGCGGACGCTACCACTTGAGCCACGGTGGCTATCTATCTATCTATCATATCTATCTATCTATCTATATATATATATATATATATATATATATATATATATATATATATATATATATATATATATATATATATATAAGTGGGAATAACAGAAAGGTCTACATATTCAAGCTCAGGCCTCACTTATGTTAATTTTTCGAAGCATATCGTCGTCCATATAGGCCTACTTGAATGCCACCCTCATCTTTTCTAAGAAGGCATATGCTGCCTATGTTGTAAGTTATATTTATTTGCGAAGACAAATCTGTAAACTGTAAGAATTGTATATAATTGGCATTAGGGAAGTGAGGATCAGTAAATGGTGAATGCATTCACAGTTTTAAGGGTATGGATGATGTGTTAAATGAGTAAAATAATGAAACCGACCTGGAGGCGAGGGGCAGCAAGCATAGGCCTAGGGTTGCAAGCATAGGCCTGTTTCCCGTGAACACAACTAGGTATATACAAAGCACAATTAGGTAATTACAAAGTGATTATATTCTGCAAAGAATTTTTCTTACGAAGCTACAAACTACTTTATATTCTCTAAGTTTAGAGCCGCCATATCGAAGTATCAGCCCCTAAGAACTTTGCCAAAACCTCTGAGGAACTTGAAAACCTTAACATATTCCTCCTTGCTCGGTTTAAAGGTTGTGATGACTGGAGAGAGTTCAGAGAATAATATTGTATTGCGAGTTTCATATTTATATTTTTACCTCTACTTTCATCGTATAGGAATGCCTAGCTATGTTTTCCAATACAGTATTGATTTTCTAGTATTAGTATGCTAGGATGCGTAATAAAGAGGTAATTAGTTAACTCGTAACATTCAGTTATCAAACTCGTGAAACTATGTGAAGTGGATGCCGCTTGGAGACGGTAAACCTCGAACAATAGTGTTTTTTGTTTATGGCTCTGTGTCCACCAGAAGGAGGGTATTGATATTTTTTATTGCTATTGTTATAGATGTTTTCTTTGCGTTTCCATAAGAATAAAATGCTCTGCCATATTATCATAATTCTTAATATCATTGTTCCGGTTTTACGTCACGGACTCTCTTTTCAACCAAGGGCTAGGACGGTTGCCTTCTTGCGAAGGACTTGTTTTGGCAGATGTAATCGTTACCCTGAGTGCATGCCCTTGCTAACCTCAGACCGTGACGGGGCGCGAACCCTCGACCTGGCGCCTCAGAGTCGCGGACGCTACCGTTTGAGACACGGTGACTACATATAATTCTTAAACAGCCAAGGTATATGTATGTATGTATTACCATACCAAATTAGACAACCATGTAGCCATTCATTTGTAAGGGTTCTACCTATTGTTATGAGCAGTTCGTATGAAGTGTATATAGCCATTAAGTCTGAGGTACTTTTTTATATTTTCTTTTGCTTATTGACCCACGAAAATTATTATTATTATTATTATTATTATTATTATTATTATTATTATAGTGCCAACGAAATATTTCTTGATTTTAAGCATGTATAATTATTTATTAAGTTTATTAAATCTTTGTTACAAGAAATTAATACAGTATTCGTTTTTTCATTACTAAAATCTCATTTTCTTTCTTAAAGTACAATAGTTTTTTTTTTTATTATCTACCTGTTTTGTTTTTTTCTGGCCTCTGCCAAATGAAATATGAGAGCACCCGACATTGGTATAAAATACTTTTTTTTTTCTTTTTTTACATATGGCCACAGTGCCCCCTGTAAGGAGATGGTCGAGTCAAAACCGCACGTTCACCAGAAGTTATTTTACCTCGATCACTCTTCTTAGCTCCTTGTAGATAAAAGGCTGCCACAAATCCTCACCACCTCCCTGCTTGGTTCATTTATAGGGAAGTGGGAAAGACTCTTCTACCATGAGGTCCGACAATCGCAGCTGCTTTACCATCACTACTTTATCTCATGACAATCCCCCTCCACGCCCACCATTCACCGTTTACTGTGCTAGCAGGTATGAAAAATCCCATAAACCCGCATCACCTATACACAATCTTTTTCTATTAATTTCTCTCTCTTTCACTCTACCCTGCTCACTGAAATACCACGTGCATCCATTGTGCTTTTCTCCCTATCCATCCATCTCATTCTAGGTCTTCATATCGTTGTAATTACAATTGTTTCTATTCTCCCCACACTCTTTGCTAGTCTTCCACCATTTATTCTTGCCATTCCTTTTAGTGGATAGTAACTATATTCTGTTGGACTCTATCCATTCGCTGACCCATTTACCACTGTTAATATTTTATGGCACATCGTATGTCACTTGCATGAAGAATCCTCAAAGTATATGTTCGACCCAATAGAGCAGAATGGGTAATGTCTTTAGCTATCTTTTCATGATTTAGATAAGATGTAAAACTTTAAAGCAAACAAGCAATAGAATAAAAAAAAAAAAGACAGAGATAGTGCTTGATTGAGATCCGTCTATAATGTGCACTAGACAAAGAATTTTAAAGTCATGCTGGCAGTCTTTTCAAATATATGTGGTGTGTACCTATAAACAACGTATTGAATAATAGATGTTAAGTTTTTTTCTATTAATTGAACTGTAAATAGTAAGAATATGATGCATCGTGTATAATTTGTATATCTTAGGATGTATGTAGTGCCTTTAGCTTATGTACATGCCTGCGTGAAACGTCCTGCAAAGACTTTATTCCTTTGTTTCAAAACTTAGTTTCATTGTTGCAGGATTTATGTATTTGACTGATGCTGTTATGCGCAATATATTTATGAAATTCTCTCTCTCTCTCTCTCTCTCTCTCTCTCTCTCTCTCTCTCTCTCTCTCTCTCTCTCTCTCTCTCTCTCTCTCCATTATTATTAAAAAAAATCGTTTATTTGTGGGGATACCAAAGAGTGTATCAAAATAAATCATGAATTTAATTTAGATTATTACATATTTTAATATTAAAACTATTTTAATAGTGAGTAGATTATATTCAGTGCAATTTTATTCCGCTATTTTTTGTATCCATAAGAATGAGAATGGGATCTAAAGCTAACATAGGATCTATTATCAACCGGTCCAAATGACCCTGCTCCATGCCCATTGACCACTGGTGTCACGCTTAATAGCTGACTAGGCCTAAATGAAGCAACTGTCGGTGGAATTACAGGCACTATTGATGTTGGGAGCGGAGATCCAATATTGCGAATCAGAGGGTTAGGGGCCAATGTTGTGGAAACAATTGGAGCAGCTGTTGTTGCTATGACTTTTGTTATTGGTGAACGAACGCTGATCAGGGGTCGGAAACGAGGCCTGTATGTTGTAGGTAACACGTGCCCTAAAACAGGGCTTCGAGTTGGAGTTACTGCCACAGGTACTGCTGGAACGTGTGGTGCATGATGTGGAGGGGCATATCCAGGGATCTCTTCAACTTTAGCTTGGTAACCTGTCTCAGGAGTTACAACGTACCTCACAATTTGTAAGACACCATCAGGGCGCACGTATTGATAGGATCCCCTTGTGATACCATTTTGTGAAGAGGATTCTACTTTAGTTTCAACTTTTGAGATCGGATCCGATATACCATAGGCATATTCATATGTAGGATTCGGATCGTAGGGCTCGACTCTGGGGATAGATACAGGAGCAGGTACTACCGGGGGTGTTAGAAAGTTTCCAGGGATGCCATATCTGTAATGTGGTAGACTTGTAATCTGAGTGAGCCCAGCAAGAAAGTGAAGCAGCAGATGCGTTCTCTGAAATAACAAAGAAATAATGACATATATATATGCTGCCCTTGAGAAGGGTTCGATCCTATTGCACAAGTAAAACCCATGATAATACACAGGGTGATGCAAACTCTATCATCGAAGGTCTTAAAACACCAAGCAAGCACTACCCCGATGAGAAAGTACTTGCTTGGTCTGGCTGGGTTATGATATGTAGATTATATCTGCTGTAGTAGCTCACACGGTATGGTAGCATGAGTCTGTAACGTGTGACGTGTCTGAGTGTCAAATCTTTTTTTTCGTGGATAAGAGTATTGTTGAGATCACGATTTCAGTTTATATATA
>JAXCGZ010013582.1:0-52500 GCA_037179515.1 Halocaridina rubra
CGGACTGGCTTCAGCATGACGGAAGTCATACGACAGAGCATTGGATAGGTATAGTATGTCGGTGGAGCAGGGAAGAGAAGTTACAAGAGATAGGAATGAGTGGAGAAAGATTGTGTAATGGTTGGCACGGGTCAAAGGGATTTCTCGCACCTGCTAGCATAGTTGGCTGTAGTGGGGGGTGGAGTATGAGATGAAGTAGTGTAAGTAAAAGAGCAGCCGTTGTGGGTCCTCAAGGGAAAAAAAATCATTGCCTACTTGCCCTGTGGATGACCTAAGCATGGTGGTGGAGGCAGCTGTGGCAGTCTTTCATTTCCGATGAAGTGTGTGCTTTGACTCGGCCATCACCTTATAACGGGTATTGCTGCCATCGCATACGTTTCTTTATGCTTTTCATGGTTTAATATCTGCTTTCATGCATCAGAATGTTATATTCTTTTCATCGCCATCAATTTTTTTTGGTTCCTCAAAAATCGCATAAGTTTTGTGTCTGCAAAATTAAGATATATTTGAATTATTAATCGTATCGTATCTATTCTCAAGTCTGAGCAGCAATTAATGACTTGGCTCTTTTCATTTCTTATTCACTGAGAGAGAGAGAGAGAGAGAGAGAGAGAGAGAGAGAGAGAGAGAGAGAGAGAGAGAGAGAGAGAGAGAGAGAGAGAGAGAGAGAGAGAGAGAGAGAGAGAGATTATTATAAAACTATAATGATTACAAATGCATATACCGGCACATGCACATAGAATGGCCGCAATCCTTCTTGTAAAAGGGGGGGATGGATGAGTCACAAAGCACACATTCACCAGAACCAAACATTCCTCAATCGCTCTTCTAGGTACTAAGAAAGATTGAGTACAAATGTAGTCATAATAACAAAAAAAGATATTAGCACCAAAATTGTAGTATGACTGGGAAGATATATATATATATATATATATATAATATATATATATATATATATATATATATATATATATATATATATATATATATATATATATATATATATATATATATGCATGTATGTATGTATGTATGTATGTATGTATGTATGAATGTATGTATGCATGTATGTATGTAGGTATGTATGGATTTCGACTGACCTTGTATATACTTTGTCTCTGAATTCACTCTATTTCAGCTGTGTGTATATATAAAGTCACACGGGTTTTCAATATGCACCATGAATATTCATTTATGTTGTATCAAAAGCTTCTCTAAGGCTTGGCTATAAAAAACTTTATTTTATTACCTAAAGATATTTTTATATATATTTTTGTTTTATAAGAAAGGGAGGGGCTGTAGTAGCTTTTTGATAAAGTACGCTTGTCGGGAAGCATTCAACTTGGGTTCGATCCCACCGCAGGGCGTTAGGAATAGCATCCAGCCTCATTACCGCAGTTCCAACGTGTCTTTTGTCCATTCCCAGTCTAATGAGGATTACTTGTAACACATAAAGCGGTGCATATATGTGTCTCTCAAGAGATCTTACTTTTCTTTTCAATTTAATTCCCATGGAAGGTTTTCAGTATTTATTACTATATACTTTCCATTGATATATTCCATAATTTTTTCTCTTTCTTGCTGGAAACTGCTACTTTTTTTTTTTATTTCCAATTGAACTTTTTATATTTGTTTTATATATGTTTACAAAATATGTTACTTTTTTTCATATTATTTCCCATGGATAATATTGTATATTTATTATTTCTGTCGTTTCCAAGTTTATCATTTTATGTGTCACAATTAGTCCTCATTGGAATGAGGGTTGACACTCACAGGTTGAAGCTGGGAATTAAATCAAGTAAATCAGAAAGAGAGTATGTTGTGTTGTTGGCGTATGTGGTTGTGTAGTGCAATCTTCCATAATGTATTTTGATTGAATGAGATTATGTGTTACATTCTGGACAGGCATCATTGACGGGGTCATCCAGCCTCTTCTGATAGCTCAGTTGGGCTGGGTGGTGTCCACTTTGCAGCCTGTCCAGTGAACTGTCTGCTCCATGGAAAGGAGGATTCAGAAGGATGGATGTCGGGAGGCTGTGCATGCAGATGTGTGTTGTCATTGAGTGACTGAATAGTATAGCAAATTAATTGCGTATGGATGTGATTGCGGAGGGTGGTGTGGGATGGGCGATTGGGGAGTGATGAAGAATTTTGTTTTATTTTCAATATCCCGAGATCCAACTTCAAAAAACTTTACTGATAAAAATTGTACTATTTTCAGAATATCTCTAACGCTTTCCTGTCCAATGGACCTCAAACTTTATCCACTGGACACTCAAGTCTGTCAGCTTTTAATGGCTTCATGTAAGTTCTTATTACCTCAACCTTGTACAAAAACCTTGTTGAGCTCTTTTAAGTCAGAAGTAGTTTTGTCTAGGCCTGGATTATGCAAAGAAATGAGTTTAGTTAGATTAGGAGAGAATAACTGAAAAATTAATTCTCATCTGTGTTAGGTTTATGTACATAAATGGATTCTGCAATTTAGGAGAATATCACTGATAAAATATTTGGGTCTTCTCCAGTCAGGATAACAGTAATTGTTTACAGATGATTAAAAGAATATTAAAATTAATAGAGTGTTTATGCAGCGTTATTGTTTTCGTTAGATGTCATACCAAATTTAAAATGTTTAAATTACACAATATTGAGGTATAATTGTGCTTTCTTAACCTGGCATTTTCTCTGTCAGCATATTACTTTAAGCAATATGTGGAGAATATTTGCGTCATATTATACATTTTAGCAGATTTTAACTTTTAGTTAGACATTTTTTGTATTCATTGTCATTATACAAATTAACACAGTAGTGTCTGTATTTTTTGTTAGACAGTTGTAGCGCAGTGGTTAGAGTACTTAACTCAGGAAGTGATATACCGTTTTGAACCCACTGCAAAGCATTAAAAAGGGCACCCAGCCTTAGTTCCCCAGTTCCAACCTATATGTGTCGATTCTTATTCGAATTGAGTTTAATAATGACACATTCAACGGGGAACAACAACAGACACTTATAAATCCAACTATATATTCATTGATAAAAGGACATACTCTACAGAGTATTTTTTTTTTTAAGTAAGGGAATTATGAATTTAGGACGTAATTGTATTTTAACTGTTGATGTTTTGTTTCTCTCATGATTTTTTGTTTTTTTTTGTAGATGGGTGGACAACAGAAGATTTACTCTTTCAGTGGGAAGAGAATGAACCAATCCAGGTGGCAAAGAATTTACACTTACCTCGTTTTACTCTGGAACAGTTCATTCCAGGATCTTGTAACAGCAAGACAAATACGGGTCGGTAATTGCTCCAAATACAGTATGACTCAGTCTTTACATTTTTTTCAATCAATGGACTTCAGTGCAGTCCATCTTTGTAAACATTTGCTGTCTGGCACATTAGGAACTTCAAACCCCTCCATCTCTGTAAACTTTTGTACAGTTTATCTTTGTAAATTTATGTAGTCTTCCACACTAGAAACTTCAATACAGTTCAGCTCTGTAAACATGAGTACAGTCCATCTCTATGACTTCAACACAGTCCGTCTCTGTAAACCTTTGCTGTTTGTCACATTAGAAATTTCAATGCAATCAATTTCTGCAAACTTCGATGTAGTGTATCTCAGTAAACGTCATTACTGTCCATCTCTGTAAACCTTTGCTGTCTGCCACGTTAGAACCATCAGTATAGTCCATTCTATATACTTCAGTACAGTCCATCTTTGTAAATTTTTACATTTTCACAAAACAACTTCATTACAGTCCCTCTTTGTAAATTTCAGTGCAGTTCATCTCTGTAAATTGCTGTCTGTCACATTAAGAACTTCAATACAGTCCATCTCTATAAGCTTTAGTGCAATTTATCTCTGTGAACTTATGCTGTCTCCCACATTAGAAACTTCAGTGCATTCCATCTCTGTAAACTTCAGTGCAGTCTATCTCTGTAGAGTTTTGCTGGCTGTCACATGACAAACTTCAATATAGTCCATCTCTGTAAACTTCAGTGCAGTCCATCTCTGTAAATTTATGCTATCTGTCTCAGTAGAAAGTTCAATACACTTCATTTCTGTAAATTGCAATGCACTCCATCTCTGTAAACATGCTGTCTACCACTGTAGAAATGTTAGTGCTGTCCATCTCTATAAACTTCATTACAGTTCAACTCTGTAAATTTTCGCTGTCTTCCACATTAGAATCTTTAATACGGTCCATCCATGTAAATTTCAACACTGAACATATCTGCAAGAATGTGCCTATAATCCCTCGTATATATATATATATATATATATATATATATATATATATATATATATATATATATATATATATATATATATATGTATATATATTTATATATATATATATATATATATATATATATATATATATATATATATATATATATATATATATATATATATATATATATATATATATATATATATATATATATATATATATATATATATATATATATATATATATATATATATATATATATATATATATATATATATATATATATATATATACATATATATATATATATATATATATATATATATATATATATATATATATATATATATATATATATATATATATATATATATATATATATATATATATATATATATATATATATATATATATATACATATATATATATATATATATATATATATATATATATATATATATATATATATATATATATATATATATATATATATATACATATATATATATATATATATATATATATATATATATATATATATATATATATATATATATATATATATATATATATATATATATATATATATATATATATATATATATATATATATATATATAAGCCTTTCTCTCCTCCACATTTAAAATATTATTACATTCCATCTGTCTTCCCATGCCTTTAACGCCTCATCTGCATTCCTGTAATTGTATAAATCTTTGTTGTCTTCCTCTGCAGAAACTCTTCAGTCAGAGTCCATTTAATCTTTATGCCTATTTCCACTTCTTCAAGTTTATTTACAATGTACAATTTTGGTTTAATTGTTCTGTCATTATTTTAAGATATACGTTATTATTGATTGTTGATGGTGGTTGTTTATTTCAAGGAGCTAAGATGAGTGATCGAGGTATATAGCTTCTAGTGAACATGTGGTTTGGCTCGGCCAGCCCCTCTTACAAGGAGGATTGAGGCCATTATTTATGGGTATTTTCAGTTCTTTAAGTACTTTGTTGTCTTTCAGTCAAGCTTCTTCAGTAGAATCTCTTGTGTTCAGGGTGATAAAAACAGTTACTTGCAGGATGAGAGAGAGCCTTAAGTGGGGACCACGGTAACTGAATGGTTAGAATACTAGACACTGGAGTTGACAGAACCGTGACTGAGCCCACCAATGGGCATTAGGAGAGTCATCTAATCTTAATTCCCCTGGTGCTCTCTGTACCCACCACTCTAAAGATTATCTCTATTGATGCATAAAACGTATACACACAGAGAGAACCTAAGATGTGAGAAGCAAATTTAGAGTAAAATCCTTATTTCTAAACACTGACAGGGTTCTTTCACGCATTAATCTAATCTTAAATATAATTTATGTAGATTGTACAAAGTTACTTCTATGTCTTAACATATACTACAAACTTCGCACCAAATTATGTCGCAATTAGTCCCCATTCTAATTGGAGTAGGCGCAGACATGTTGGAGCTGGGGGATTAATGTTGGATGCCCTTCCTAGCGCCCATGGTGGGATCAAACCTGAGTTAGTCACTTCCCTGCTCTCGTCCTCTACCACTGAGCTATTGCACCTTCCAAACATATGACACAGAACCTCTCAGTTAATAGGAGGGCTTTTTTTTAAGAGTGTGACACGGAGACAGGCAAGAAAATTGTCATCGTCAGTAAACACCCTGGCAGGAAGGTAACATTAAGACGAAGAAAAAGTAAAAGGTTAAGGACAAGGCAGAGATGAGGTAATGATGCACAATAGGAAAAGGACAGACAGAAAGAATAGTTGAAGTACGGAGGACTTAGAGATATGGCAGGATTAAACCCTGAGATGACGATAAATCCGTTTTTTTTGTTAAGGAAGATAGGTTATAAGAATTAGGAAAGACAGAAGGGTGAAGAGAGTTCCAGAGTCTTGAGGTGGATGTGGAAGAAGCAGTCGCTGCACCGACCAATCCGCGAGCTACAGTTTCCTGTGAGACGAGGCCACTTAGCGAATGTTACATGGCCTCGGCAGTGGGGGAATGATACATCTTTTCACCTGATTAGAGCAGCGATGGAAGTTGTAGCGATAGAAAAGAAATAGGGATGATATCTTACAGCGGAGAGACAGAGAGTCCAGATTAGAAGTAAGAGAAGGGTCATTAATGAGTCTGAGTGCCTTATATTCTACCCTATCAAGGAGATAAGTATATGAAGAAGCACTCCAGATGTGCAAGTGGCATTCTAAGCAGCGATGGATAAGACCTTTATTGATTTTAGGTAACGGTAAAGAGGAAATGTTATGACGAAAATTATATAGAACCTCCAGTTTTTTGGATGCAGATTTAAAAATTTTGAATTATGTGATTCCTCCGAGACAAGTTAAAGGCTATCTGGATTCCTAATATATTAATAGAATTAAGAGGAAAAATTTCGTTAGTTTCAAATGCAATATGGGTATCAGGAAAGAAGATAAATAAACAGCTAGAAACCATGTCTTGGAAGGATTAAATCTAACTAAATTTTGAGTGCCCCACTCAGACACCCTTTACAAATTGGAGTTGAGAGTAGAGGAAAGAGTGATACAAGACTAACTACGAGTAGCAGATGAAGGTTGTGAAGAAAAGGCAGAGGATGCAGGGTAGAATCATCGGCAAAGGCGTTAAGAAGAGAGAAGGATGGGGTCTAAAGAAGAGAGTTGATGAGGAGAAGGAACAGAGTAGGTGAAAGAAGAGAGCAATGTGGAGCACCACCAATGGTAGCAGGGAATGGGCTAGATGTTGCACTGTCTATAACCAAAGATATAAAATGGTCAGTAAGAAAATTGGAAATCAGAGAACAGAGATAAGGGATAAAGCCTTAAGCAGGAAATTTGGCCAACAGAGCCTTGTGCCAGACTCTGTCAAAATCCTTAGAGATATCAAGGGCTACGACAAAGGATTTCCCAAAGTTTCTCAGAGAAGATGACCATACATGAGAAAGATAGGACAGGAGGTCACCAGTTGATCTTGCCTTGTGTAAGCTGTACTGGTGATCGGAGAAAAGTTACTTAAATTCAAGACGTTTCAAGAATTAAGAATTGAGCAAAGTTTTAAAAACTTTAGCAATAGATGAGGTTGGGGCAGTAGGTCAGTAGTCTGAAGGAATAGAACACTCAACCAATTTTAGGAACAGGTTGCACTAGAGCATGCTTCCAAGATGAAGGATAGATACTAGTTGAGAGAATGAGGCAAAGAAGATGGCAAAGCATGGGAGCCAGTTTATCTGCAAATTCATCAATGAACCTTGCAGAGATACCATCAGAACCAGATGCTTTGTTCGTCTTTATCGAGCGAAGAACCTTATGAACTTTGCTTGAAGAAATGATAAAAGAGGGCATAGGGTTAGAAAGGAGCAAAGAATGAGGGACAGTTGCTCTAGAATCATTTACGGAAGAGTTGACGGAAAAATGAGAGCCAAAGCGAGTGGCTCTGTCAATGGGAGAGCAAACAGTAGAACCATCAAAATGAATGATAGGGGTAGAGCTTGAGTTACAGAAGTCTTTGGAGAGGACTTTGGCTAAGTACCAGAAACAAATTATCAGTGGGAGAGGAGTTAAGGTCATTAACTTTCCTTCTTATGAAGAAAGCTTTAGATCTTTGAATCTGAGCAGTACAGTGATTCCTAGCTTTAATAAAAGCTGATCAAGTTAATTCAGAAGGAGAGGCTTAGTATGACCGGTGTGCCTGATCCCTGGCCTGGATAGCCATGGAGCAGGTACGGTCAAACCAAGGATTAGGGGAAGAAAACATTCTCATAGAGGAGGGGATGTATGCCTCCATACCCGAGGTTATGATCTCAGCAACTTTTAGGGTTACCTTATCAAGGTTGCAGGACCGAAAGCAGTAGTCATCCAATAGGAAGTCTTAGAGGAAATTATGCAAATTCTTACGTTGAGAATGCACGAAGTGCCAAAGGCGACACTGATAGGGAGAATTGATGGAGGGGAGCAAAAATGGAAATGATCGAGAACAAAAAGTGGTCAGATTTACCATGAGGTAACTAAATATATAGGTAAAGAGTATTGGCTGTATGTTTGTGTCGATCAGGAACATGGGTAGGAGCTATCATAATCTGCTCCAGATTGTGAGAAATCGTGAAAGCAAGGGCTTCACTTCCTCCAACATCTGTGTGAGAAGAATCTAGCCACTCAGTGTGGTGGGCATGGAAGTCCCCAATATAGAAAAAATTCAGCATGTGGGTGAGAAGATAGCAAGGACTTATGGCAAGAGAATAGATATTCAAAGAAAGACACAAAGTCAGTGGAGTTTGGAGAGCAATGGCAGAAACAAAGGAATATAGTGGTAGTGGAGAGATAGCTTTTCAGCCAGAAAGCATCAAAGACAGGAGATTCAAGGTCCATGAGCCTTGCAATAGGAGTGCTAGTGTTGCAGTCGGCACAGACCCCACCCTTGAAATGGGAACGAGTATACAGGTTATAGTGAGATATTTGAAATGGGTCAGTGGAGGCATGGCTAGACAGCTGGGTTTCAGAGAGAGGGAGGAAATTAGGGAGAGATGTACCCAAGGGCTGTTCTACAGACGAAAAATTAGAGTTCAGACCACGAATTGAATTATAGTGCTATATATGATTTTATAGAGTTATCTTAGTCTTTCCAGTATTGTGCATATTGAAACATCACAGTGTTTCTCAATCAAAAATAATTCTTGTTTCCCGTATTCGAACTCTGGGGGGTGTTAGGAAGGGTGCCTAGCCTTAATTTCCCAGCTCCAACCTGTTTGTTCCCACTCCCATAGTGGGGATTAATAATGATGAGTAAAATGGAAAGCCATAATAGCATACCTAAACATTTAAGATATATTTTATATATATTTGCTTTGCAGGAGAATACAGCTGCCTTCAAGTGAATCTGATTTTTAAGAGGGAGTTTTCTTACTACCTCATCCAATATTACATTCCTTGTTGTATGCTTGTGATAGTCTCCTGGGTGTCGTTCTGGCTGGATCAGTACGCAGTGCCTGCGAGAGTTGCCTTGGGTGTCACAACGCTTCTCACCATGTCCACACAGAATGCCGGCATCAACCAGAGCCTTCCACCTGTTTCATACACAAAGGCAAGTTAACCAAAAACAATTACGTTAATCAGTGGAAAACTGATAACACTCGCAGCTTTGATTTGTCAGGTCGTGTGTTTGCAGCCCGCCATGGTTTGAGGTTAGAAAAGGCATTTACTTATGGTAATGGTCACACTTGCCAAAACTAAAGTCATTCACATGAAGGCAGTATTCTAGCTCTTAGTAGAAAAGGGAGTCTGTAACGTAAAACTGATCACAAGATCATACACAATATTAAAATGCGCTTCATTATTTTATTCATTAGAATTGATAAGATAATAAAAAGATGCCACGTAAATTTGGAAGGCACTCTATATTTTCTTCTCTTTCTTAGAAATATACATAATTACCAAGAATATGTGGGCAGTAATATAAAACATTTGATATTGTGATTGTGTGATGCTTTCTTATTATGTTAGCTACAAGTATCAAGAAGAAGACTCCAGATTTTAGATTATCATTTAAAGTAAAGTGAGAATACTTTGGCCCACATTAAATATTTTAGGATAAATGGACGTGAGTCTTTCATTCTTGCATACTCCTATCTTAGGGTTAATCTATCTAATGCATAAGCTATAATCCCATTTATGAGGAGGGTAAGTGAGTCAGAGCAAAAGACTTGAGTCCAAGTTTCCTCTCTCTACTTCCTTTAGTTTGCTCTACAACACACAGGGGAATACAGAGGAGGTATTATTGCTACCCCCATAGTTTAGATAAATATATTTTCAGCCTAACAGAAGAGATCTTGAGTTACCCCATAGTACTGACACTGTTGCTAATTTCCAGGCTATTGATGTGTGGACTGGTGTCTGCTTGACCTTCGTCTTTGGAGCTTTGCTGGAGTTCGCCCTTGTGAATTACGCTTCAAGGTCAGACATGCACCGGGACCAGTTTAAGAGAATTCGTAAGCACTGGGAAGAAGAGACACAAGCCTCTTGCGAAACGGCAACGATGATGCCCTCTACTTCAGATCATCATAGCGGGGGAAGTGGGAGCGGTGGAGCATTTGGACATCAAAGAGAATATCATCATGAAAATTTGCATTCTCCTGACAACGACGGTCATTTTCCTGATTTCCATTGCATGATCAGGGAAAGGGTATGTTCAGAAATGGGAAAGATTATTTCATATTTCTTTCATGATTCAAATGAATGATTGAGAATTGTGATGCAAATGAGTTCTCTAGAGGCTATTACTACAAAAAGAACATACAAGTACACATTTTCTAAATAAACTTTTGAGAATTCTCTAGAGAACAGGACAAAGCTATGATAATTGTAATTGTTTTAAGATCACACTACCTCAGAAAAAAATATCTTTATTAATTTCCAAACTACTGTAGTTATTATTTTTTGTTTATAATTTCAGGTGGAGAATGGCGTACCAGCCTTTGCTATGGTATGTGACTGTCTATATGTTGTGTTATTTGTTTTTACCCAAAAATAACTTGATATAAAGTTTTACTCTTATTTTACCGAATTTGTGATCAAGTGCGTAACTAGTGATTAAGTTAAGCTAGCGATTAAGTGTTTAAATATTGGCCTTTTTATTTTTTACTTCAGATTCTTTTAGTTTTTTAGATAACAGTGCATAGATTAGCAAATTAATAGAAGGTGCTTTAAATCAATGGATGTTTGTTACACTTTTAATTTGATAGTGGAATGAAAAAACTTTATGAATTTATATTTCCAGATGTTTATTTATAAAATATATGCCTAGAGGTTTACTGTTGATCAGAAAAAAAGCAGTAAGTTTCTTAAAATATAGATTTAATTTCATTATAGTTTCCCTATGCCTTTCTGTAAGCACATAATGAGGTTAGCCACTCCATTAGGTCATATTGAATCAGAAGTTCTTTGGTACATTTAGTAAGGCTATGAAATCATTGACTTCTTATCCTGTGGGTGACTCCAGCAGGATGGTGGGTGGGAATTGTGGGCATCCCTTTATCCTCAAGAAGGTAAAAGGAATTATCGTTTTACGTCACAAACTCCTTTTCCATCTAAGGGCGAGAACAGTACCTTCTTGTAAGAAGCTTTATATATGGTAAGTACTACCATTACCCTCGGTGACTGCTCTTTCTAACCACAGAGCATGGTGGGCCGTGAACCCATGACCTGACAAATCAAAGTCATGACCTCATAAGGTATATTACCTACTGGTGAATGTGTATGATTTGACTAGGTCACCCTCCGTACATGGGGGACATTATATATGTATATATGAGAGGATCAGATTATATCAATGTGCATGTTGTTTGTTTATATACATTGTCCAAAGGCATATAAGGATATTGCGTTACTGTTAGTTGTATACAATCTGTATATCTATTAATATATATATATATATATATATATATATATATATATATATATATATATATATATATATATATATATATATATATATATATATATATATATATATATAAATCATTATTTACCCCGACCGGGACTCGAACCTAGGACTTATGATTACTAAGTCAAGGCGCTACCACTACACCACAGAAGGTTAAAAGGAATCCATCCTTATAGCTTATATCTGCTATACTTAGGAATGAACGTATTCTAACTGAATGCCACTATGTTCATATTACAGATTCCCCAACCTCACTCGTAGCTTCATTTTAGCATTTAATTCAATTCCCAATCTCATTCGGGCCATGAAATAACCAATTAAGCACATTACATATGTGAAAACATGAATCATTATTTACTCCGACCGGGACTCGAACCTAGGACTTATGATTACTAAGTCATGTAATGTGCTTAATTGGTTATTTCATGGCCCGAATGAGATTGGGAATTGAATTAAATGCTAAAATGAAGCCACGAGTGAGGTTGGGGAATCTGTAATATGAACATAGTGGCATTCAGTTAGAATGCGTTCATTCCTAAGTATAGCAGATATAAGCTATAAGGTTGGATTCCTTTTAACCTTCTGTGGTGTAGTGGTAGCGCCTTGACTTAGTAATCATAAGTCCTAGGTTCGAGTCCCGGTCGGGGTAAATAATTATTCATGTTTTCACATATGTAATGTGCTTAATTGGATATATATATATATATATATATATATATATATATATATATATATATATATATATATATATATATATATATATATATATATATATATATATATATATATATATATACGCACACACACACACACCCGTAAACACAATTAGGTAATCACAATTAGGTAATCACAATGGCAGCAGTCCACATTGTAAAAAGGGGGTCGAGTCAAAACACACTCACATTCATCAGAAGCTAATACTGTATACCTAGATCACTTCTCTTAGCTCCTTGGGGATAAAGGGGTGCCACAATTTGCCCCACCACCCTTCATGGGTAATCTGCAGGATAAGTGAGCAAGCACATCATCTTCTGCTGTGAAGCCCGATAGCCGCAGGTGGTTTAAATGAATATATTTATGCATTTAAATTGATTATGAGAGGATTGTTAGGTTAATTATCAGACTTCATTTTGATTTATATGCATATGGTAATGTCTCCCTATTAGTGTTCTTTTTTATAATCCAAAATAGGTATTAATACTATGTCAGTCTGTATACATGGCCATATACAGAGGAATATAATATTTCACAAATATGAGTCCTTATGTGTGTTTTGGATCATTGATTTTGTTGTTGTTGCAATATAGCAGCTATTATTATTATTATTATTATTATTATTATTATTATTATTATTATTATTATTATTATTATTATTATTATTATTATTATTATTATTATTATTATTATTATTATCATGATTATTATTATTATTATTATTATTATTATTATTATTATTATTATTATTATTATTATTATTATTATTATTATTATTATTATTATTATTATTATTATTATTATTAGTAGTAGTAGTAGTAGTAGTAGTAGTAGTAGTAGTAGTAGTAGCAACAACAGCAGTAGTAGTAGAAGTATTATCAGCCAAGCAACAAGCCCAGCTGGAAAAAGCCAAAGCTTTTAACCAGATGGCTCTAGTAAGGTAAGCAGTATGGTGAGAAAGAGAAAAAGAGAAGATAGAAAAAATAAAATAAAATAAACTGATACTGTCTTTTATTACACTGTTTGCATAGAAGGACTGATGGAAAGACTGAAAAGAGGGTGGTATATAATGAAGCCATGCTGGGTTCCTTTCATGTACAAATATGGCCACCCCATTGATATAAGTGGGATATGTCGAGCTCAGTTCTTCGCAGATCTCTTTATCTGTTTCAGTAACGATTTCATCTGTCCTTTCCCACTTTACAAATTGTTGTTTGACCTTCAAGTTCCCTCTTACATGTTGTAATGTAATTCAATATATAGATAAGTGGGTCAGTGACTGTGGAAATAAAACATAAGGGAGATATATGTGAAGGACTGAACTTAATATTTGTAATCAAGAATTGGAGATTTCAGGGTTAGCAGCATTTGGTTTTAGTGTCAGCCACTCGAGGGTTTGGGAGCAGAGCATCATATATATATATATATATATATATATATATATATATATATATATATATATATATATATATATATATATATATATATCTATATATATATATATATATATATATATATATATATATATATATATATATATATATATATATATATATATATATATATATATATATGTATATATATATATATATATATATATATATATATATATATATATATATATATATATATATATATATATATATATATATATATATATATATATATGTGTGTGTATTTTTTTAATACCACATCTGCTGATGTCAGCTCGGTGGTCGATTAAATGGCGTGGATTGGGGAGCTCCTCCTTTGTATTTTCCTCCCACAAAGAGTCAAGCTTTTGCTTTTGGGGAATTAAGTATGGACGCTCCTTTTAATTCCCACTGTGGGTGCAGGCTCGAACATAGATTTTTCACGTCCCAAAGCAAGCACTGTGACTATTAAACTAACGAATTCCCCAAAATATGTTGTTGTTTGTTGTTATGTTTTGCACAATAATAATCCCCACTTGAATGAAAGTGGACACAGACAGGATGCAGTTGGGATATTAAGGCCGAATGCACTTTCAAATGCCTCATTATGGGCTCAAATTTGGATTAGCCAAGTATTGAGTCAAGCATTCTAAGCAATAAGTTACAGTATTCAGGGTATAGATTAATGTATATCTATTTTTTGCAGCGTCCATTGGTACCTCCCTTTCGGGAGAGTGGTGCTCATGGTCTCAGATCATGTGAGGTTCACCTTCAAGGACCCAGAACCAGTTGCTGGCGATCATGGCTGGCAAAATTTCCCACCAGGAGCAAACGCATCGATGTAATTGCTAGAATCACCTTCCCGCTCATCTTTGCTCTCTTCAACATTGCTTACTGGAGTGCTTATCTATTCGTTGAAGAAGAAAAGATGTGAAAAGTGGATCTGCAGAATGTACATCTTTGATCTCTTTGCCTTTACAATGTTTTTCTTGTGATTAGATAGTTCTAGAATATTTGACCCAAATATAAAGTAGAAAATAAAATTCTTGTGCTCACAGTTAGGCTAAAGATGATAAACTTTCTAAAGAGTAATATTTTTGGAGTATTCATCATACACTATAGCAAACTCGACTATCATCAATGTTATATATTCAGACACAAACTGTCAACATACAGCATTAAGTTGTAAGGAAACCTATCAGTGAAACAATATAAGAAATGTATTGCTATGTATCAGGTTCTAACTTAGTCCTCCAAGCCTCCTGAGATCGTGTTGTATATTACTCTTACTTTAAATTGTATTGGTATAATTTGGGTCTTAACTGGATTCCCCTGCATTTTGAGATTATGTATATCACTCCTACTGTAGGAAGGGTGCTGTTAGTTTTGGGTCCTAACTGGATCTCCCTGCTCTTCTGAATTTATGATTAGTAGGTTGGCCATGGCATCATCCGCCCGGTGAAAGACTACGACTGAAGGTATTAGGATGCAACTTGGACTAGCCCAGACAGTTCCGGGTTGAGTCTTCCTTCAGGACAATTCTTTCCTCATGCCTACATTTACACTGAACATTCTGGCGTATTCATCACACTTCTCTTGCTATTCCAGTACATTTGACAAGTCACAACACTCCCCACATATGTCTCTTTTTCTCTCTTTTTTCCTCACATTTGCTATTATTTATGGAAGGTCCATAGCTAATGGCCCCCAATACCCGGCATAGAGGGGTGCGAAGAATCTCCAAGGATCGTGTTGACTCCACTTTTGGCTTGAGGGCAGACACGCCTGGTGGTAGTAATGGGTCTGCCCTTAACCTTGCACCTCCCAATAGATCTGCTTCTTTCACTCTTCACTTTCTAACATACGTGGGCTGAACTCTAATTTTTCGTCTGTGGAACAGCACTTGGGTACTTTCCTCCCTAACCTCCTCCTCCTATCTGAAACCCAGCTGTCTATTCATGATTCCACTGACCCTTTTCAAATCTCTCACTATAATCTGTATACTCGTTTTCGTTACAAAGGTGGGGTCTGTGCCTACTGCAACACTAACACTCCTACTGCGAGGTTCATGGACCTTGAATCTCCAGACTCTGATGTTCTCTGGCTAAAAGTCTATCTCCCCACTACCACTATATTCCTTTGCTTCTGCTACTGTTTTCCAAACTCCACCGAGTTTGTGTCTTTCTTTGAAATATCTGTCCTCGTGCCATGAGTCCTTGCTATCTTCTCACCCACATGCCGCTGTTCTCTACATTGGAGACTTCAATGTACACCACAGTGAGTGGTTTCATTCTTCTCACACTGATGTGGGAGGAAGCGAGGCCCTTGCTTTCTCTATTACTCATGACCTGGATCACATTATCAAGCATCCTACTCGTGTTCCCAATCGTCACGAACATGCAGTAAACACTCTTGACCTATTTTTTTACTTCTAACCCTTCAAACTATTCTTATTCTGTGCTTTCCCCTCTTGATAAATATGACCACTCTAAGATCTCAGTCTCTTCCATTTTCACTCCCCCTCCACCAATCCCTCCTTCTCAGCACCGCCTTTGGCACCTCGAGCGTACCCAACATGAAAATTTGGGTAACTTCCTCTTTGGCTTTCCATGGGATTACTGCTTTCGGTCCCGCAACCCTGATCGGGTAGCTCTAAAAGTTGCCGATATCATGACGGTGGGAATAGAGGTGTACATCCCATCTTCTACAAAAACTTTCTCTCCCTCTAAACCTTGGTTTGACCATGCCTGCTCGGGCACACCGATCATACCAAGCCTCTCATTCCGATTTGACTCGCTCTGCTTTTATTGTAGATAGGAATCTCTGTACTGCTCATATTCAGATGTCTAAGGATTTCTCTATAAGAAGGAATGTTGATGGCTTTAACTCCTCTCCCACTGACAAATGCTTCTGGTCCTTAACTAAAATCTCTCCAAAAACTTCTGTAACTCAAGCTTTCCCCATCTCATTCTTTCTGATGGTTCTGGAGCTTGCTCTCCCACAGACATAGCCACTCTCATTGGCTCTCAGTTTTCTGCCAACTCTTCTATCAACGATTCCAGGGCACCTGTTCCTCAATCTTTACCCCTCTCTAACCCTATGCCCTTATCCTTTCTTCACGCAAAGTTCCTAAGGTTCTTCGCTCGCTAAAGACGAAGAGGGCATCTGGTCCCGATGGTATTCCTGCAAGGTTCCTTAAGGAGTTTTCAGATGAACTGGCTCCCGTGCTTTGATGTCTTTTTTGCCTCATTCTGTCAACCAGTATCTATCCTTCATCTTGGAAACATGCTCTAGTTCAACCTGTTCCTAAGAAGGGTGACCGCTCTATTCCTTCAGACTACCGACCTATTGCCCTAAACTCCTCTATTGTTAAAGTTTTTGAAACTTTGCACAATGCTCACTTCTTGAAACGCCTTGAATCTAACTCACTTATCTCCGATCACCAGTACAGCTTCAGCAAGGCAAGATCCACTGGTGATCTGTCCTATCTTACTCATGTATGGTCATCTTCTCTGAGGAACTATGGGGAATCCTTTGCCATCACCCTTGATATTTCTAAGGCTTTTGACAGAGTCTGGCACAAGGCTTTGTTGGCCAAACTCCCTGCCTATGGCTTTACCCCTTCTTTCTGTTCTCTGATTTCCAGTCCTCTTACTGATCGTTTTATATCTGTAGTTGTTGTTGGCGCGACATCTAGCCCAATCTCTGTTACCAGTGGTGCTCCATAGGGCTCTGTTCTTTCACTTACTCTGTTTCTTCTCTTCATCAATGATCTTCTACAATATCCATCTTCCTCTCTTCATGCCTTTGCTGATGATTCTAGCCTTCTATTTTCTTCTGCCATTTCTTCATAACCTTCATCTTTCACTCATAATGAGTCTTGTATCACTCTTTCTTCTACTCTTACTCTTAACTCTGATTTGCAGAGAGTATCTGAGTGGGGCACTCAAAATTTAGTTAAATTCAATGCCTCCAAGACACAGTTTCTGGCTATCTCTTTATCTTCTTCCCCTCCTGATAACCCAATGTTCTTTGAAACTAACAAAATTTAACCTCTTAATTCTATCAACATATTAGGACTCCATATAGTCTCAGACTTGTCTTGGAGGGATCACATAATCCAAATTTTCTAAATCTTCATCCAAAAAATTAGGGATTTTGTTTTGTTTTCATCATTACTTTTCCTCTTTACAGTTACTTAAGATTTATAGAGGTCTTATCCGTCCCTGCTTAAAATAAGTGGCCTCATCTCACAGGTACTGTGTGGAGATTTGTAGCTCGCGGATTGGCCGGTGCAGCGACTGCTTCTTCCCATCTACCTCCACACTCTGGAAATATCTTCCTCCTTCTAACTTTCCTAATTCTCATGACCTTCATCTTTCAAAAAGCAGATCTATCATCATCTCAGAGCCTAGTCCTCCATATCTCTGGGTCCTCTGCACTTTGACTGTTTTTTCAATCTGTTGTTTTCCTTTGTTTGACATTACCTCATCTCTGCCTTGTCCTTAATCTTTTTCTTTTCCTTTGTCTTGGTATATTCTCATGCCAGGGCCTTTATTGATGAGGGCAGTTTCTGTCTGTCCCGGTGTCACACTCATAAAAAAAATAATACTTTTGTTTTCAGTGTTCCATTAAATGATCACATGTACCGGAAAAGTGGTCCAGTTAGGACACAATGTGCGAGTATAGCAATACTTTCTATGTATTTTTTCACTGATGTACTTCCTTACAATGATACTCTTATGAACAACATTCATTTTAAGGTAAAAGTCTTGTGATTACTGTTGTTGCAGATTTTAGTAATCATTTGATTATTTGGATTATCTTACATCAAAGAAATTATAGAATATGTACAGCATGAACTTGAGTAGGGGCATTCTTGTTGCTTCCTTCTTTGTAAAAGAAGTTTAATTAGTTTAAAATGAAGTGAAAAGGCTGTATAATAGTGCATGGATCATGCAAAACTGTTCAATAAGGGAACCAATTGATCAGAATGACTTTTCTTAAACTAATTCAACCGGAGATTCAGATCCCCCAAAGGATTTCTGTAATTGTAATACTGCACTGAATATTAAATATCTTAAAAATTTTATAATAAATGAGAAAAAATAGGGTAATCAGCCACAACTGATGTGTTTTTTATATACAGTATATAACTTGCAATATATATTTGATAAAATTAATCTGTAGAAGAACCTAGAATTTGGGGATATTGGAAGAAAAGTGACCCTAGGGTGCTCCAGGGTTATTAATATTTACAAGGCAAATATCTTAACCAAATGTAGCATAACCTAACACTTTAGAGGGTTATTCAGTCTTGCATGGCGTTCTGTGGGGTTACTGATTCTTACAAGAACTGAATTGACTCAGAAACGTCTTATGCATGGTATGTTAATGTGGCTATTTATCTATTTGTCTTCTTTCTCTGTACATACTGCTTTGGGTGTGTTTATCCAACGATTTTAATCTTTGTTATATGCTGTGGTTATGTCTTTTGGAATTTGTTATTCAGAACGATGTTATTCATAACCATCATTCATTATTCGAGTTTTTCTTTCCATCACTTTCGTTAAGAGTCTGTATCACTTTGCACAATACTGAGAAAAACATAAATGTCACAAATATTGTTGGTAAGGGGGAATGTTGCCATTGTGAGTGTTTTATATGCTCAACGGCATTAGGGTTAATTACTCCATATTGCATTTGGATTTCATGTGAGTGGTGACAGAAATGAATGAGGTAACATCGATACTTAGCATAAATCAGTCATTATGCACCCAAAAAAGAAACAGAAAATAGAAAAAATATAATGTACAGGTGGCAGTCATCTTATGCTGTTAATTTTTCCACACTTCCTGTGTAAGGTGAATATTATCTATATTCAATGCTCATATATAAATATGTCTATGCTTTGCATATACAGTAATATACTTACAACCTCATTCACATTTTGAATTATGCCTAAATTACTGGACTGTACTTAAACTTTGCCTAATTAAATTTGAACTAATGTAAAAACAGCACCATAGTTATCATCTTTTATAATTTTAAGAACAAATATTATGAAATTTTATTGTTTTAATATCTTCAAACTATGTATATTCAAAACCACACAATCTTAAACTGTGTAAGATGAGGGACAACTATATCATTACCATCAGTCATTGCATATTATCTCTTTGTTTTCATCCTATAGATATGTCACTTATTGATGAAGTTTTTGGCTCAATGTGTTAAATTAGGAAGTAAACCACTCTGTTTCAACTGCTTCTATATGATTAAAGACCCTTGAATTGTTACCTATTTGATATTAATTCAACAATGGATATGCTATGTTTTCTCTCCATTTGTCAAACTGAGCTTTACAGTATATCACTTTGTCCCAACTCCTTGCATGTGACTGAGTGACATTGAGTTGTTGCTTATGTGATATTAATTTACCAATATTGGTGCACTGAGTATATAAACTGTATATATGGTAATTTATCTGAAACAGTATAATCTTTATGTTCAAATGACTACAGTCATGTAGATATCAAATATACTTTTAGTCTTGCACATACCGGAACAAGAGGTTATCAAACAAATATAAATGTTATTATATGATATTGTATAAATTAAAAAATCTATTTATTTTCAGGAAAATCATGTGTATATATACAGATACTCCCCTACTTATGAACAACTGAGTTACAAACATTCACACATATGAACATGAAACCTACCCATTATCAACCCAAGTATTAATGTATGTATTAATGTACTGTACTGCATTATTATTGCTGTAGCAAAATTCATAAATACTGCGTACTTTATTTGATGTAGTATTTAACTGTCTTTAGCCTAAGTACTGTACAGTACTGCACATGTATGTACTGAACAGTACTTTTTTTTACCTAAACACAACTTACGAACAGACTTCTGGAACCTAAAAAAGGTTACTGATTCATTATCTTCTTTCGAGAAGGAGTACTCCAACAATGATACCGAAAATATGATTATTAATTATATCACAAGAATATTGACGATGTAAATCAGGAAACAATGTAATATTTTTAGTAATTACAATTAAATTTACCTCTGGAGATGAGAACAGACACTCCCCTAGTTACGAATGAGTTAGGTTCCAGAAGTCCGTTCGTAAATAAAATTATTCGTAAGTTGTGTTTTGGTTAAAAAGTACTGTACAGTACATACATATGCAGTAATGTATAGTATTTAGGCTAAAGACAATTAATTACTACATAAAACATAAAGTATGCAGTATTAATGAATTTTAATACAGTGGTAATGTAACAATACAGTATAGTACAGTAAAACATCGATAATGCTTAGGTAGATTATGGGTAGGTTCTTGTTTTTATCTGCAAATGTTCGAAACTTGGTAGTTAAGAAGTAGGGAAGCGTCTATATTTATATTCATAAATACTGAGGTATACTGTTGTTTCCTGATTTACTTTTATAGTCAAAATAATCATATTTAAAATATTTCACGTGTTTTTCATGAAATAGACTGAAACTTTATCACACATATAAATGTATTGTACATTTTGGGCAAATTGGTTGTACAGAAGTGGCGAATATCACGTATTAGGAAAAGTTGAAGATTGAAATGAAGGAAAGGAAATATTATTTAGATCATTAAATAGATTATTTTTTTCTTTTCATATTGTTGTATATTATATATGCTGTATATTATGTTTTGTATGTTACTATTAGACGTTAAGGTAATTGATATTTCTTTTGCTTGCAGATTGTTAATTATGGTGTGATTTTGTTGTAGAATGAAACCATTTTTTTATGGTGAGAAACTGTTCCATTTACAAGAATTTATTCTACAACAACTGTAATGGATCATCTCCTGCGTCCAGATAAGCTCAACATTGATCCTAGTGCACCAGATGCTGAAAGGAATACAAGCACTGGAAATTTTTTTTTTTGTCAACTTCATTGAGGAGTGTGGAGCCAATGCACCTAACAAACTGCGCTGTCTAATGAAATATGTCTCTGCTTCCGTGTATGAACATATTGCTGATTGTGTAACTTTCGATGCAGCTGTTGGAATCCTGGATAAACTATTTATAAAAAAGAAAAATTTTATTTTTGCACATCATCTGTTGGTCACAAGACGACAAGAGCAAACTGAGAACATCGACGAATTTTTACAACAACTACATAAACTGAGCTAGAACTGCCAATTTACAGCTGTTACTGCTGAACGGTACCGTGAGGACCTGGTTTGAGATGCCTTCATAAATAGTCTCCAATCTGGCACGATACGTCAGCGGTTACTTGAAAACTAGGAACTAAGTTTGAGCCAGGCCTATGAGACTGCAAGGGCACTTGAGCTCGCTCAGCATAATTCTGAATGGTATGCTCAAACAGCAGCCATCCAAGTTGTTGCTGCTTTACCTGCTGATAATTTGCCTGCAATGAAATCTGACAACTGCCGCTTTGTAAAAAACACTGTTGGCCCTTCACATATAGAATCAGGTAATGCTGCTACCACAAAGAAAAAATGTTGGTATTGTGGGAGAATTCTACATCTTCATTCAAAATGTCCTGCTCGAACCAGTAAGTGTACATCCTGTGGTACGACAGGTCACTGGGCTAAGGTATGTATGTCAAAGCAAAAGCGGAAAATTGTGGCTGCAACTGGCCATGGGGAGTTGTGTGCAATTTCTGCTGCTGCACCTGACTGCTTATCAAGTTCTACAGTTCCAGTTTTGATTAATAACTCTAATGCAACAGCATTGATTGGCTCAGCCAATCTTTTTAGATTACTAATTAGCATTGAGACTGAAGTTGCATATCAAGCCCAGTTCCCGAAGTACCACCTTAGCAATGGGATCTAAACGTGCTCCAGTCAGAGGTGTCTGTCACGCTGATATAATTATGAATGCCAATAATTATAAGAGAACTCGCTTAGAGACAAATGAAGATCTGTGTGGTGATATCATCTTGGGCTTGGATTTCCAAAAACAGCATGCTGCTGTTACTATCCTGTATGGTTGGCCAAAACCTGAGCTATGGATTTATGACCCAAAAGTCAATATTTGTAGCTTGGCTGTAGCAAATCTCTCCAAACCACGTCTATTTGCTACTATGAAGGCAGATGTTAAGCCAATTGTGACTAAATCTCGCGAATACAGTGCTATTGACCAGCAGTTTATAGCTTAAGAAGTTGAGCATTTGTTACCAGAAGGTATTATTGACCTAGCTTGTCTCCTTGGCAAGCTCAGCTAGTAATTGTGAAAGATGAATTTGATCGCCGTAAAAAGTTTATATGTAGATTACTCCAATACTGTAAATTTGCATAATGACCTTGATTCATACCCTTTGCCCAAGATCGAATCTCTAATTAATAAATTAGCACAATACAGAATTTTCTCAACATTTAACTTGAAAAGTTCGTATTATCAGGTGTCTTTATGCGAGGATGACAAACCGTCCACAGCTTTTGAGGCTAATGGACGCCTATTTCCATTCAAATGTATGCCCTTTGGTGTAACTAAAGGTGTGGTGGTTTTTCAGCTTGCTATAGACAAATTTGTTGATGAGGACCTAGTTTGAGATGCTTTTGTAAATGGTCTCCAAACTGGCATGATACATCAGCAGTTACTTGAAAACTAGGAACTAAGTTTGAGCCAGGCCTATGAGACTGCAAGGGCACTTGAGCTTTCTCAGCATAATTCTGAATAGTATGCTCAAGCAGCAGCCACCCAAGTTGTTGCTGCTTTACCTGCTGATGATTTGCCTGCAATGAAATCTGACAACTGCCACTTTGTAAACAACACTGTTGGCCCTTCACATGCAGAATTAGGTAATGCTGCACCATATAGAATAAATGTTGGTTTTGTGGGGGAATTCTACATCTTCATTCTAAATGTCCTGCTCGAACCAGTGAGTGTACATCCTGTGGCAAGACAGGTCACTGGGCTAAGGTATGTCAGTTAAAGCATAAGCGGAAAATTGTGGCTGCAACTGGCCATGGAGAGTTGTGTGCAATTTCTGCTGCTGCACCTGACTGCTTATCAATTTATACAGTTCCTGTTTTGATTAATAACTCTAATTCAACAGCATTGATTGGTTCAGCCAGTTCAAATACCTTTATAGATTACAAATTACCATTGAGACTGAAGTTGCATATCAAGCCCAGTTCCCGAAGTACCACCTTAGTAATGTTACCTAAACGTGCTCCAGTTAGAGGTGTCTGTCACGCTGATATAACTATAATTGACAAGCATTATAAGAGAACTCCTAAGAGGCAATTGAAGAATTGTGTGGCAATATCATCTTGGGCTTGGATTTCCAAAAACAGCATGCTGCTGTTACTATCCTGTATGGTTGGCCAGAACCTGAGCTACGGATTAATGACCCAAAAGTCAATATATTTAGCTTGGCTGTAGCAAATCTCTCCAAACCACATCTATTTGCTACTATGAAGGCAAATGTTAAGCCAATTGTGACTAAATATCGCGAATATAGTGCTATTGATCAGCAGTTTAGAGCTTAAGAAGTTGAGCATTTGTTACCAGAAGATATTATTTACCTAGCTTGTCTCCTTGGTGATCTCAGGTAGTAGTTGTGAAAGATGAACTTGATCGCCGTAAGAAACGAATGTGTGTAGATTACTCCAATAGTGTAAATTTGCATAATGACCTTGATGCATACCCTTTGCCCAAGATCGAATCTCTAATTAATAACTTAGCACAATACAGAATTTTCTCAACATTTGACTCGAAAAGTGCGTATTATCAGGTGTCTTTATGCGAGGATGACAAACCATACATAGCTTTTGAGGCTAATGGACGCCTATTTCAATTCACACGTGTACCCTTTGGTGTAACTAATGGTGTGGTGGTTTTTCAGCGTGCTATAGACAAATTTGTTGATGATTACCTAGTTTGAGATGCCTTCATAAATGGTCTCCAATCTGGCGTGATACGTCAGCAGTTACTTGAAAACTAGGAACTAAGTTTGAGCCAGGCCTATGAGACTGCAAGGGCAATTGAGCTCGCTCAGCATAATTCTGAATGGTATGCAACTGGGAAGACATGCTCCCCAACGATATGGTTGGTAAAATTATATTAACGGGGAGAATGTTGTATATTATATATGCTGTATTATTATGTTTTGTATGTTACTATTAGACGTTAAGATAATTGTTATTTCTTTTGCTTGCAGGTTGTTAATTATGGTGTGCTTTTGTTATAGAATAAAGCCATTGTTTAATGGTGAGAAACTGTTTCATTTACAAGACATATGATAATAATTGAATCTATTTCCTGAAAAACACGTGCATATTGTAAATGTGATCATTTTGACTACGAAAGGAAAATAGAAAATATTGAAGTACCTTGGCACTTACAAGTAGATTTACTCATCTTCAGTGGTACCTGTTAAGATGAGTAAGTATACTGGTAAGCACTAAGGTATTTCACTGTTTCCCGGTTTCCCTTCGTAGTCGAAATAAGCATAATATTAGTTGTAAGTTATCATAAATATAATCAAATTTATCTATATCATGTATGCCATGTATTTTTTCTACAAAGAAAACTTTGTATATTTAGATGTTGTCTACTTTTCAAAAGTATCTTTATCTATTTTATATATATTATGCATAGAAGAATGCACAGTATCTTGTATGTGCCCTTGTTTAGATTTTTTGTGGCATTTCCCATGAAGAGAATAATCGTAAATACATACACATACAATGGCTGCAATCCTCTTATAAGGGAGGTGGCCTAGTCAAAGAATGCTCATTCACCTGAACCAGAAATTCCTTGATCACTTCTCTTACCTCCAGAAATGAGTCGTAATGAAGCAAGAAAAGTGAAATATTTTTAGGACGAAAGAAGAGAATGAATAGTAAGGGTTCAAACCAAGATAAATGATCAATATACATTAGCTTTCGGTTATTGTATACTTTGATTCGGCCACCCCCTTACAAGGGCGATTGTGGCCATTGTATATGCATAAACATCCCTTTTACTACTGAAGACACATTGATGTTGGTAAAATAAGGTATGGGCTGTCTCATTAGAAAACTTGGTATTATTTAAGAATTACAATACTGATGTTCATAGTTTTAACAGTGTTTGAAGGTAAATTTCGCACAATTCAATAACAAATTTGATATATCTGAAAACAGATTTAGTATTTAGAAAAGACATTGGGTTTAATGCCTATTAAACAAACCTAAATAAGTGTTCAAGTTTATCAATGGTCGTGCCTCAGTTTTGTAATGCTGTTTTATATGTCACTATTAGTTCCCATTCAATTGGGGTGAATACACACAGGTTGGAGCAAGGGAATGAAGTGTTAAGGCCATTCCTAACGTCCTGCAGTGGGACTGAACACGAATATGTCACTTCCCAAGTCTGTAATCACTGTAATACTGCGGCCTCCAAAGTTGCTGTGTCAGTAATTAAAGAAAATACCTTTAATCATAATCTTTTTTCGTAGATATTTGGATATGTTATATGTTCAGTTATGTATAAATTGTGTAAATTTGGAGAAAACCCCAGTAGTGGGCTTAGTACAAGGGATAAAACTGTATGTTGGATGTGTTTGGATCCATTTTTACTTGGTTACATTATATGAAAATGTATTTTCTAGAGTATGGGAACAACGATATTTACAGTATATGCAGTGGTTAGGGTGCTCAACTGGGGAAGCGACAAACCCATGTTCGAACCCATTGCAGGGCATTAGAAAGGGCATTCAGACTTAATGGAATTAAGGCTGGTTAACTTACCTAACGCCCTGCCATGGGCTTGCTTGAGGGTTTGTCACTGCCTGAGTTTAGTGTTCTAACCACTGCACAACCACTGTCCACTCTTAGCATGAGAGATGTCAGAATTAAAATGTGAATAAGAATACAATCGAGTATATTTTCATCTGTAGCTGTAGTGTTTGTATTTCTAAAAGAAACAAGTAGAAAAATTAATATTTTTTTTTCAAATATGTGTTGCATTGTTTTGCAGTCAGTTAGTAGTCAAGGTGTGTCTAGAGTGCTGAATAGCTCACTTATGAATACTTTTAGAGTATTTATCAGCAAATATAGGCTCCTTTTGCTTTATTATTTAATGACTATCAAATCAGAACTACAAATTAAAGAATATTGTGCAGCTAGGACTTGTGGGAGTGGTGGTGTTGCCATGAGGTGAAGCACTGGGGTAAACCACCTGTTACTGTTGGGGGGGGGGATTGTGACAGCAATTTATCCTTAAGGAGCTAAGAGGAGTGATTCAGGTATTTTAGCTTCTTGTAAATGTGTGCGCTTTGACTTGGCAACTCCCTTACAAATGGGATAGCAGGCATTGTATATTTATGTACATATATCAGCTTCCTTTTTGCTCAAACACACCAGTGTTATGTCGATTATGTGGGCTTGTGTTAGAATCTGTGATTTTGCTGACATTTTGTATGACACCATGTGCTAAGACAGTATCAGCTTTTAAGAATTAATGTCTTCTTTTTCAATATGAATTTGCATTTTAAGAGTAATGTATGTTAATATAAATGTAGCTCTATCATAATTTCTCTGGGCACTTTGAGAGTGAGATTTACTGCTGTTCTTCATATTATGCTGTTAATTGGTTCCACCACTTCCCGTGTGAATAAATATTTACCTATAGTTAAAACCCTTATATAAATGTGTCTATACGTACCGTATACAAGGGGTCCTCGATTTATGTCAGGGTTCCATTCCTGAAACGTGATGTAACCTGATTTTCAGTGTAAGTTAGAACACCTGAATATGAACCTAGGTCCCCAACCTATGCTAAAAATAAATAATCAAAGACATAAAAACATAATCTACTTGATTTTCAGTGTAAGTTAGGACACCTGAATATGAACCTAGGTCCCCCACCTATGCTAAAAATAAATAATCAAAGACATAAAAACAGTCTACCTGATTTTCAGTGTAAGTTAGAACACCTGAATATGAACCTAGGTCCCCCACCTATGCTAAAAATAAGTAATCAAAGACATAAAAACATAATCTACCTGATTTTCAGTGTAAGTTAGAACACCTGAATATGAGCCTAGGTCCCCCACCTATGCTAAAAATAAATAATCAAAGACATAAAAACATAATCTACCTGATTTTCAGTGTAAGTTAGAACACCTGAATATTAGCCTAGGTCTCCAACTTATGCTAAAAATAAATAATCTGAGACATAAAAACATAATCTAAGTTCATAATCTAAGACATTAAAATGGTAAAAGTACACAATACAGTATTGTTTACCTTTACTCCTGTGGTTGGCTTACCTCATCTACCCCCATCTCAACATAAGGGGAATCTTCACAACATTACAGCACTTAGCTATATACACATATGTCTTCAACACAATATCGATATTTATTGCTTTACACATTAAATATATACCACTGTCTGTAATGTAGACTAAATACAAAATTTTTACAAATAATAATATAAACACTATACAGCTCATTATATAAAAGTCTAAAATCACTCCATTTCACCTCATCCGTGTCTTCAATTTGTTACAGTACATATCTACATTTAGTGAATTACGCATCAAATATATACCAAAGTCTATATATATATATATATATATATATATATATATATATATATATATATATATATATATATATATATATATATATATATATATATATATATATATATATATGTATGTATATAAATAAGTACAAACTGTTAGCATACAGCACTAAATAGTAAGGAAGCCCATCAGTGAAACAAAACTTATAAAACAATGCTATATTTCGGATCCTAACTGGATCCCTTCTCAAGTTGTGCTTGAGAAGGGATCCAGTTAGGATCCGAAATATAGCATTGTTTTATAAGTTTTGTTTCACTGATGGGCTTCCTTACTATATATATATATATATATATATATATATATATATATATATATATATATATATATATATATATAATATATATATATATATATATATATATATATATATATATATATATATATATAAAAGTCTAAAAGCTTCCCATTTTTGCCTGGGTCAAACGGCTTAACCCCAGAAAATGAGCACGAGAATAATAAGGCATACAAGCGGGAACTGGGCACCGTTTTTTCTCCCCCCCCCACTTTTCCATTTTCACAGCATTAAACAATCTTTTTTCTTTCTCCTGAATCAACAGGAGACTAACTGGGCTGTGCCATCAATGCTGATCATCCAGTCAAAGCACTAGTAACCTCTCCATTTCCATCATTAGGCCACTATGGTGCTTAGTATGTACTCACAGTAAATGAACACAAGGACAATATGGCATGTGAGAGTGAACTGGGCAATGCTTCTTCCTTTTCTTCTTAGTCTAATGCCGCGTGACAATATATTCTTTCTCCACGCTCAACAAACTTTTTTTGCATGAAAATTATATTTACGACTATGTATCTGGTAAGTTTGTAGGCAACTTAAATCTAAGTTATTCAAACAACCAAATACATAAACAAATAAATAAATAAAATAATTAACTTGATATATACATATACGACAAGTCCATGTGACGACGTATTCGTCCGTCATGCTCAACAAACTGTTCTGCATGAAGACTGTATTTACGGCCATGTGTTTGGTAATTTTGTTTGTGAATTCAATCTAATTTATTCAAATAACCAAATACATAAACAAATAAATAAATAATGCTACTAACTTGATATATTCGCATACAAAAGAGTTACTAAATATGTATTCCTCCACCTTGCTTACAAACTGATCAGTGTGCAAAGTTTGTATTTACCACACAAACCAAGTAGGTCAAAACATTGATTTATTAATACTTTATTGACCCCTAAATGCAGGGCAACATACTAAGAAAATGTAACCCCCAGCCGGGCATGTCGATAGACCTAGAGTGAAAGAGAGAAAGCTCTCACGAGAGATCCCCCATGAGAGTGAGAGAGAGAGGAAAAAATCCTATCTTATAAAATAAACTACTTTTAGGTAAAATAACAGACAATATATATTCTTGCCTTTTATTTTCCTCTCCCAACACTGATATACTGCCGTCCATGTCAGTGATTGCATTGCTGTCACTGTCAATCTCAATTTCATATTGTCTTCTGAGATATTGAATTTGTGAGTATTAATGTCTGAAAGAGCATCACAAATATCACTGGAGGTATTTGAAGCTTTCCTCCTCTTAGCGGGGGTGGAGACTATAGGTGAATGAACTGTAGATAGTCACTGATTCGGCATAGTGACCTCATATGTGCTTCATTACAAACTAACGACCACCCTCACTGAGAGCATTATTAAAAACGAGGCAAATAATAGATTAAATACAACAGCAAAAAATTATGGGATTCCATAAGAAGTGTTTTGGCACCAATTTTGTCCTAGCACAAGCCCGTGGAATTTGAAAAAAATTTTAACGATGCATGTACCCAATTATTTACCCTGGTAAGACGGAGGCCGACCTTAAGGGGTTAATAATTCATGGGCCTGCATCATAGCGACGAAACATCATAACTCGAGGACAGCGTAAGTGAGGACTCCCTGTTTTCTATTCTTATTCTCATGTATGCTTTGATTTATGCCTATATTATAGTATCACACTTAAACTTTACCTGATACATTTTGAATTTATATAAAAATAATACTGTTGATGTTATAATGTATTCTCTTAAGACAATTTTATGAAATTTTCTTTTTATTATGTTTTCCAACTGTGTATATCCAAAATTAAATTATTTAAAACCATGTAAGATGGACAGCTATAGTCAGTTTGTTTATGTGAAGGTATCTTTACAACCAGTATATATAAAAAACAGACTCTAATGAATGTCAACATAAATGTAGTTTATCATCTTAATTTCTTTAGGTATTTTAAGAGTGAGATATAATCAAGTTGTTTATCTCATGGTATCTAAACCACCAGGTTATATAAGAGACATCTGCCCGTATTGGTATTAGATACCGTATAATAAATATTTTGCATGCTTTAGAATTATTTGAAATATAGACAGGGTGTCCATCATCAAGAGAGCAGTTTTATAAGGGAAAGGTTCATTGAAAATACACATGTTAAGAAATGAGTTTTCCAAAACTGTACATGTTTAGAGTGCAATATCATTACATTTATTTTTAGTGTTCATTTCAAATATGAGCTAATTTCTGTTTTGAATGAGAATCTTCCGATAAAGAAGTTTGTGGTTTTAAAAATGGGAAAATTGGTAAAATGGTGACTTAGGGCATGTGATGGTGGTGGGGGTCAATGATGGCAGCCCTTTATCCCCAAAGAGCTGAAAGGAGTGATCGAAGTAAATTAACTTAGGGTGAATGTATTTGCTCTGATTTAGCCACCCCATTGCAAGGGGGATTGTGGCCATTATTAGTACTTTATATATACCGGTACTGTTTTGAAAATTGTGAAATTGGTAAAATGGTAACCCAAGCAGTGTGATGGCTAGGAGGAATTGTGGCAGCCTTTTAGCATCAAGTAGCTGAGTAACTGATGTAAATTAACTTCAGGTGAATGTGTTTAACTTGGCCACTCCTTTACCAGTGAGATTGCAGCCATTTTATATGTAAAATTTTACTCAATCTTATAGGATTCTTCTCCCACTGAGCCTTATAGAAAAATTCTACTTATATTAGCAATCTGGAGGATATGAGCCCATCTATATGCTCTTACGACTTCTCATATTAAACACGTAAGAGATTTTTCCCCTAGAAATCCATAATGACTTCTATTTACTGAACTTAATTTTAGACTTATCAATATTTTTGTTGATACCTTTCCACACAGTAACTGCAACATTACCTCAGTTAAATGACTTGCCTCATACTTTGATTTAAATTCCTAAAACACTTTCTTCTCATTGCTCACATTTTTTTTTTGTATTAACATCTGTTTTTTATTCATGCTGAAAGTAGCTTCCATTTTTAGAATTTCATGTTGCATATCACTCTTAGTGTTGAAAGCAAGCAATCAAAAATCAGAGGGAATACTTATACTGCACTAATACTCAGGTCTTACCTAATATTTACCTTTGTTATTCAGTTGTAGAATAGCTTTGTATATATTTGCTATTCTATGTGTCACTATTGATCCCCATATAGGGGTGGATACACACAGTTTGATGCTGAGAACTTTAGGCAGGACGCATTGACATGTGGAGTTCTTGGTTTATCAGGTACTCTCTCTTCCATATATATATATATATATATATATATATATATATATATATATATATATATATATATATATATATATATATATATATATATATATATATATATATATATATATATATATATATATATATTTCATACGTCAAGATTATATAATATTCAGTGTAAAAGGACCTGATGTATACAGTATATTTTGTCATAGTTTAAAAATAATTTAATGCTCAGTCCATCGTAGTTTGATTAGTTATGCTGTAAATTCTCCTTGCTGGAAGTCATTTTGAGTACTGTATTCCATTCATACCTTTAATCATTTCATAGTACATTATAGGGATCGCCGTAGTGTAGTGGGAGAATGCCCAACTTTTGAGGTGACGACCAAAATTCGAACCCACTGCGAGGTGATTGGAAAGGCAATCAGCCTCAATTCCTCAGCTTCATCCTGTCTGTGCCCAGCCCCGATTTGGGACTAATAGTATCAAATAATACTTATAAAAAATCAAAGTTGTTCTGACCTGGTAAATACTATTTAATACCTTGTGGTATATTATAATTACCATCTTATGTAATAATAATGACAATCAAAATTAATTCGGCATATGTAAGTGGTTGTACTGGAACTTCTTATTAAAATCCTAACAGTAGTTACATAGGTCATGTAACATGGTGCTCTTATGAATATTTCTGATACACCTTTTTATATTCTTCTCCTTCTCTCGGCTTCTTCCATCAAGGATCATCAGAGTGTATGAATTGTCTTCATGTCGTCCTATTCCCTGTGCCCTCGTCCGTCACATCACACATCCCTTTGTCCTCACGCACCACATTCGTGAACCTTATTGACTTACCCCTCCCCCTCCCACCAAACAGCTCCATTCTTAGTATCCTTATCCCAATATATCCCTCATCCCTCCTCAACACATCCCAAGCCATCTTAGTCTTGCCTTTCTCACCATGTTCCGAAACTGCTCCACCTGTGCTGTATAATCTGCTTGGGTCTTTTTGACTGTGTAGATTGCTTGTCACAATCAAAATGCTTGCCTGTAACAGTCCCAATGGTCATTTATATGAAGTATTCATTGATGGAATATACTAGTTAAATCAAATGTTTTTTTTGCTGTAGCTATTATGTGCAGCATTTTGCTGTAAAATAATGTATTGTTTAAGATTAAAGGATTACAAATAGCCGTTTAAGCTACATAGAGAAAAAAATTATAACTCCGCTTTATTATTGCATAATTCCACACCATTTTATCATGAGTCTTAGTCTACCATTGCATGTATCATTATTAATCCCCGTTCGAATGGGGGTGGACACAGATAAGTTAAACTGGGGAATTAAGGCTGACTACCCTTTCTAACACCCCGTGGTGGGCTTGAACACGAGTTTATCACTTCCTGAGTTGAGCACTAATCACATATGTGCTTTTGAAGTGACCTCGAAACATTACTGTTCTGTGCAGTGTCTGTCTCTGAACACTGCAGTGTACTGTGTTCAGATATTGCTATATTCACACATTACTATCTTAAAAATTTTACTGTTCAGAAATTACCATGTCATTGCTATGTTCACACATTGCTATTTTCAAACAGTGCTATGTTCAGATAATGCCATTTCCAGATACAGTATTGCCAAATTCCGACACTGACAAGTTTATACACTGCTAACTTCAGACATTATGTTCAGAAACTGTTATGTTTATACATTGCTATTTTCAGACATTGCACTTTAAAGACCTTGCAATGTTCAGTGTTGTCTTCACACACTGTTATGTTCAGATATTGCTATATTCAGACATTGCTGTGTTCAAACATTGCTATTATCAGACAAATATTCTAAGTTTATTGTATCATTGTGTATATTTCTACTTCTGTTTATAATGCTTGAACCTATGACAACTAATATATTATTATCAGATACTTTATCATTAATGATCTCCCTCGATCAAACTACTGTAATTAACTAATCAACTAATGTTTTCATCATAATCAGATATCCATGTTAACTACTACACTTGTATATAAAGGTTCCATAAAGTAGTGACAAGGTTAGATTTTGTTAGATTTAGTACAGCTTTCACACCTGACATATATAATAAGTGTCAGGGTGGAGGATTCATACTAAATAGAGATAAATACAAATATGACTGAATGCCAGGGTACGACATTGCCTTCAGTATGTATTTGCCTACCGGTGTTTGTCTAGCAGTGTCTACAGTATCAAATCATCGCTATGTAAATACATATATACCTTAGTCTCTCTTTATAGATAACAAAGAGTTCTGTGTTATAATAAGAGTCACTTTATATCTGTTACTGGTAAGTTGTATGCTCTGTGAAAAACATGATATAAAAGTCTCGATTACTGGTACTTTTAAGACATTGTGTAAAAATGAAATTCTCAGTATTTACTTATATGGTCATCAAATTTTGATTTTCTTAATATTAAGGCAGAAATCAAAACTGAAGAATACCATTTATTTACATATACATTTATACATATAATAAGTAAATACATGTAAGTGTTCCTTTCACCCATGCTGTACATATGCTGTTGTTGCTCTGTAAACCCAATAAAAAAGGACTTGAATGCAATTTTTTACTTTTGTCATTACTATGAATTAAGTAACCCTCTTTGTTGATACTGCTACAGTTATTAAAACATTGTTTTTACATTACATTTGTTATGTTGATGGACAATATTCCGTGAACATATGTATATCCGAGGGCTTGTCCACTTATCCTTTGGGAGAATTGTGGCAGCCCTTTAACCTCAAAGAACTAAGAGGAGTGATCGAGTTATGTATGGCTTATGATGACTATGAGTGTGCTTTGACTCGGCCACCCCCTTACTTGGTTGTTTAGTAATGCTTTCATCTGGATAAATGGCTCATTAAAAACTACAATTATCTCGGTTTCATGTACTTTTAACTCATTACAGGAGGCATATACTGTAATATGCGTGTGCCTCGACTTGGCTCTTTCCATTACAAGGGCAAAAGATCCTTACCCACTTACCCTGTGGATGAATCAACCAAGGATGTGGGAAAGAATTGTGGTGCCTCTTAATCCCCAAGAAACAAACAGGAGAGACCAATATATATATAAACATCTGGTGAATGTCTGTGCATTGACTGGGTCACCCCCTTACAATGGAAATTGCAGTAAAGTATTTGTATATGCATGTATGTCCTGTATATGCATATGCACAATTCCCCCCGACATTCAAACCCAAGTAGGCAAAGTCATTTTAGCAAATTAAATGATTTATTTAAAGTGATTAACTTGAAACTTGTGTCGGATTTAGGATGTGATGGAAACTTACTAAAAACACAATATTCATTTACGTGTTTTGATGTGAAAGGCCCAGGGTTTGAATATTGACTTTTATGTCTGGTGTGATGGTATCTCTCTCTCTCTCTCTGTATATATATATATATATATATATATATATATATATATATATATATATATATATATATATATATATATATATATCGATTCCGGTTTTACGTCACGGACTCCCTTTTCAACCAAGGGCTAGGACGGTTGCCTTCTTGCGAAGAACTTGTTTTGGCAGATGTAATCCTTACCCTGAGTGCATGCCCTTGCGAACCTCAGACCGTGACTGGGCGCGAACCCTCGACCTGACGCCTCAGAGTCGCGGACGCTACCGGTTGAGCCACGGCGACTACATATATATATATATATATATATATATATATATATATATATATATATATATATATATATATATATATATATATATATATATATATATATATATTATATATATATTATTATTATTATTATTATTATTATTATTATTATTACTATTATACAGTACAGTTATTGATACACAATCCGGATATACATACGCGAATCTCGAGAACATAATAGTAAACAGAGGTGACGCAATCTGATTATCTGACTTTTATTTCTTAGTGGCACTCCAATAGACAGTGACCTGTCATGGACATCCTCGACTTCGCTCTCTTCAGGATAATACTGTTCAAAAAAACATTAACCCTTCAAATCTTTACTTCACAAATATTGACAGTTTATTTTAATATCATGTGATTAATTTCAAGTGATATACATACGAGATTCGTGTCCTTGTCAGCTTGCTCAAGGAGAAGATCTGATTGCCCTATTTACGAAAGTGAGGCCACTTTTTATCTCTTTTCACTGTTTATTGAGTTAAGGTTTGTTTTCGCACCCAATCGATTTTTGGACTAAGCTTTTTTTTTCTTTTTTTTTTAGGTTTTCGTGAATTTTGCTTTAATTTTTGTTTTCTCGGAAATTATAAGTTTTTGTGTTAGGACTGAGATTGGTGTACGGCGTTGGGTACTTAAAAACTTAATCTTGCTTAACTTAATCTAACCTAACCCAACTAACCTACCCTACCTAAAATTTGAAGCCTCCCATACCCTCAAAGGGTGAGTTTACGTGTTTTTACTGAAATGTGGTACATATCAGGAAGTGGTGGTAATGCTGATTTCTCGTGTAGGCAATGGAAGGGGTGCATAAAATGAATCTTAGACCATTTTTGCATTTACTTTTTAGTAACACACACACTGGTTGTCCAAATTTCTTCTTTCGGGATTGCTGTTGAAGGTAAATTATAGTGTATTATAGTAATATAATGACAGGTTAGGTTAACTTAGGGTTTTTAAAGGATAAGGGTGGTTCTTGACCTATTGTTTTGGTTTTTCATTTCCTTTTCAACATCCAAAGATTTATTTGAAAATACAGAAGGTGACTATATACTTTCACCCCATTTTAGAGAGAATCTCATGACATTTATCATCATAGGTTAGGCTTGTTAGGCTAATTCACCCTGAGGTAATAAATGTGTTAATGGATTTTATTGTTTTAAGATTTGATGCTGTGCCCTGTGGTGGTGGGCACAATATCAAAAAATAGCCCAAACGTATTCCCTTCGTGTCGTAAGAGGCGACTAAAAGTGGACGGGGCGAGGGGACTAGAAATCCTCCCCCATGTATTAACCTCCTGCAAGACGTCAAATAAGAAGTGGAGTAGAGGGGAGAATAACTTCTCCCCAAACTCTAGTTTTAGGGTGTCTAAATGTGCGTGGTCGTAGTATGATAGAGAGCAAAAGATGTGAGATTGGATATATGTTTGGTAGGAGGAGCATGGATGTATTGGCATTGTGTACGGTGAAAATGAAAGGAAAAGGAGAAGTGGCATTTGGTGATGTGACAGGTAGGGTACCTGGGGTTGAAAGGGTGAGAGCGAGAGAAGGTGTGGCATTATTGCTGAGTGAATGGATGGTAAATAAGGTAGTGGAATGGAAAGAAGTGTCATCTAGGCTGATGTGGGTGAGGGCTAGGATAGGTAGAGAATGTTGGGCTTTCGTTAGTGCGTATGGACCAGGATGTGAGAGAAGTGAGGAAGAGAGGGATGAATTCTGGAATGAGTTAACTAGGTGTGTGGATGGTCTGAGTAGAAGTAACTATGTAGTTGTGTTGGGTGACTTGAATGCCAGAGTGGGTGATGGAGAGATAGAAGGTGTTGTAGGAAAGTATGGAGTACCAGGTGGGAATGAGAGTGGCGAGAGACTGTTAGATATGCGTGTGGAGCAAGAGTTGGTGATAGGTAATAGTTTATTTAAGTAGAAGTTAATAAATAAGTAAACATGGATGAAAGTGGCAAATGGAAGAGTGGAAGAAAGAGCATTGATGGATTGTGTTTGTAGCAAAGAGCATGGCTGGTAGAGTGAAAGATGTGCAAGCATTCAGGGGAGTGGCTGCTGGGATGTCTGATCATTTTTTGGCTGAAGCCAAAGTGGTAGTAGCAAAAGAGAGGGGAATAGTGTGAGGGGATGTAGAAGGAAAATAGTGAAGGTGGAAGAGTTGAAAAAGCCAGAGAAGAGACAGGAATATCAGGACAGGTTGAGAGTGGCATATGACAGGGTGAAAGAAAGAGAAGTTGGGGAGTTAGGGGAGGAATGGGGGTTGATGAAAGAATGTTTTGTGGGACATGCAAGTGATGTGTGTGGAAAGAGGTTTGTTGGAGGTGGCATGAGGAGGGGCAGCGAACGGTGGAATGAAGGGGTGAAAATTAAGGTGGAAGAGAAAAAGAGGGCTTTTGAGGAATGGCTGCAGTGTAAAAGTAGGGAGAAGTATGAAAGATATAGGGAGAAAAATGTGGAAACCAAGCGGAAGGTAGAGGAAGAGAAGAGGTTGGCAAATGTTAGGTGGGGACAGGATTTTAGTAGGTCATATGAGGAGAATAAAAAAGAAGTTTTAGAAAGAAGTGAAGAGAGTAAGGAAGGGTGGATCAAGGATGGAAGAGACAGTGAAAGATGTGAATGGACAGATGTTAAGAGGGAACGATGCAAGGAAAGGATGGGCAGAATATTTTGTGTGGTTGCTGAAAGTTGATGAAGATAGAGAGGCAGCTATAATGGCAGTTGGGGGGGATCAATTGCCAGTAACGGGAGATGAAAATGAGAGAGAGATTACAAGAGAGGAGGTGAAAAGGGCATTGTATGAAGCGAAAGCAGGTAAAGCACCTGGAATGGATGGTGTGAGAGCGGAGATGTTGAAAGAAGGGGGTGTGACTGCATTGGAATGGTTAGTGAGAGTATTTAATATATGCTTTATGTTGTCACTGGTGCCAGTGGAATGGGTGATTGCTTGTATAGTGCCCCTATACAAAGGTAAGGGAGATGTGTATGAATGCAGTAATTTTAGGGGTATAAGTTTGTTGAGTGTGGTAGGAAAGTGTATGGTAGGATACTGATTAATAGGATTAGGGATAAGACAGAATAAGTGATCGTGGAAGTGCAGAGTGGTCTTAGGAGAGGTAGAGGTTGTATAGATCAGATTTTTATAGTTAGGCAGTTATGTGAGAAATATTTAGCAAAGGGTAAGGATGTGTATTTTGCATTTTTGGATCTGGAGAAAGCATATGTGGAATGTTTTGAGATTATATGGAATTAATGGTAAATTGTTGCGTGCAGTGAAGAGTTTGTATGAGGGCAGTAGAGCTTGTGTTAGGGTAGGAAATGAAGTGAGTGAGTGGTTTCCAGTGAGTGTGGGACTGAGACAAGGATGTGTGATGTCACCACGGCTGTTCAATTTGTATATTGATGGAGTTGTAAGAGGGGTGAATGAACGAGTGCGAGGTCGAGGTTTGAGAATGGTAGATAGGGATGATAATGAGTAGGAGCTGAATCAGTTGCTGTTTGCAGATGATACTGTGGTGGTGGCAGATTCAGAAGAGACGGTGTCTCAGTTAGTGTCAGAATTTGGAATGGTGTGTGAGAGAAGGAAGTTGCGAGTGAATGTGGGAAAGAGTAAGGTTATGAGGTGTACACGAAATGAGGATGGTGCTGGATTGAATGGTATGTTGAATGGAGAGACACTTGAGGAAGTTAATCAGTTTAAGTATTTTGGATCGGTTATAGCTGTAAATGGTGGCATGGAAGCAGATGTGTGTCACAGAGTGAAAGAAGGATGTAAAGTGTTGGGTGCATTGATAGGAGTGATGAAGAATAGAGGGTTGGAAATGAATGTTAAGAAAGTTTTGTATGAGAAAGTGGTTGTGCCAACTGTGATGTATGGATCAGAGTTATGGGGTATGAAAGTAAGTGAGAGACAGAAACTAAATGTGTTTGAGATGAAATGCCTGAGGAGTATGATTGGTGTATCTCGATTGGATAGGGTTAGGAATGAAGTGGTGAGAGCAAGAACGGGTGTGAGGAGAGAAATTGCAGCCAGAGTAGATATGAATGTTATGAGATGATTTGGCCATGTGGAAAGGATGGATGATGAAAGGACTGCTGAAAAAGGTGATGAATGCTAGAGTTGATGGGAGAAATGCTAGAGGGAGGCCTAGGTTTGGATGGATGGATGGAGTAAGGAAAGCCCTGAATGATAGGAGGATGGATGTGAGGGAAGCAAGCGAAAGTACTAGGAATAGGAATGAGTGGCGAGCGATTGTGACGCAGCTCTGATGGGCATCTGCTGTTACCACGGGGCTGCATCTTACAGAGGTAGCCCTGTGGTAGGAGCAGTAGGAGGAGTTGGTAGTTGTGAAGCGACACAGGTTGTGGAAGAGCCGGGAAGATGGGCTGTGGCACTCCAACAGTGCCATCTGAACGGTCGCTAGCTCCCTCGTCATTGTCCATAGAGCAAAGTAATCCCCTTATTGATTTCCTTTCATGATGTCGGCTACCCCCCAATTAAAGGGGGAAATAGCCAAGGTAGATAGATAGATAAATATATGTAAATGACCTACCAGAGTCTGTAAATTCATTCATAAATTTGTTTGCAGATGATACAAAGATTGTGAAGAAAGTAAGTGACGAGAACATTGGTAGAGAACTTCAGGAAAATCTAAATAGTTTGCATGAGTGGTCAGAAAAGTAGCTAATGAAATTCAATGCTTCAAAAAAAAGAGAATGGGTACAAGTGCAAGAAAGCCAAAGCATGATTAATCAATAGGAGGAGCAGAACTTCAAGAGACAGAGAATGAGAGAGTTCTAGGAGTAAACATACTGGCCAGTTTGTCTCCAGAAATGCAATTAAATGGCATAGTAAGGGCATCATATGCCTTTTTAGGAAATGTAGGGGTAGCCTTCAGGCACATGGACAAAGAAATGTTCAGATATATTTATGTAATCTATGTGAGGCCAAAACTTGAATATGCAACCCCCTTTTGGAATCCGCACTTGAAAAAGCACGTAGCTAAGCTTGAAAAAGTTCAAAGACATGCCACGAAACTGGTGCCAGAAATACGCAATCTCAGTTGTGATGAGAGGCTGAGGGAATTAGACTTACCATCACTCGAAGCTAGAAGAGTGAGGGGGGATATGGTGACAGTCTTTAAATTCCTCTATGGTTATGATAGAGTGGCTAGAGATCGATATTTTGATATGGCTGGTACTAGAACTAGAGGTCATAGTTTGTAGCTTCGTAAGAAAACTTCTTTGCAGGATGTAAGGAAATACTTTTTCAGTGTAAGAGTAGTTGATAATTGGAATTGGCTAAGCGAGGAGGTAGTTAATGCTATCTCAATCCATAGTTTTATGGACAGGTATGATAAGTATCACTAAGTATAAAATGGAAGCGATCAGGAGACGGGAAGATACGAGCTTTTGTGATTAGGTAATCACACAAATGCTGATGGATTAGCTGGTAAGGCAGTAGAATTAAAATATAGTATTCACAACAGTAAGGCAGATATAGTAGCAATTACAGAGACTAAGTTGAGTGAGGACATAAACAGTGTCACAGTTTTTCCTAAGGGCTTCAGAAACTAAGGGTTGAAAGATCTGAGAGGACTGGTGGAGGGCTAGCACTGCTCATAAGTGAAAGGATTCAAGTTGAAGAAATAAACTTGGCTATAGAAAGTGAGTTCAATGAATTTCTTGTTGCTCGCATAAATACTGGGTCAGAGAGCATTATAATAACTGTTGTATACAACCCACCAAGGAACCAAAATAGGCTTGAAGTTTATGAGGAAAGTCATATAGGTAGTATTGAAGTCATAAACTCAGTTGTTAACATGGCACGGGGAAAAAAATGTAGGATTTTGATTATGGGAGACTTTAATCATAAAGAGATAGATTGGATAAATCTTGACCCACACAGTGGTGAGGACTCATTCGGGGCAAGATTCCTAGATTGCGTACAAGGGAATTTCCTACACCAACATGTAATGGAACCAACAAGGGCCAGGGGTGGGGATGAGCCATCACTACTTGATCTAGTGTTCACAGATAATGTGTTGGATATTGAAAAAATTGAGTATGTACCACCAATTGGAAAGAGTGACCACTGTGTGTTGTTGATGGAGTATATCGTTGAAGATATTCTTCCTGAGAGTAGAGGCACTGAGGACATGAGGAGGAACTATCCGAAAGGAGATTACATCAAAATGAATGAGCTTTTTGCAGTTCTTGACTGGAGAACCTTATTTTACAACAAATCTGTACAAGAAATGTATGACATCTTTTGTGAGAAATATGGGAAGATAGTAGATTGCTGCATACCTGTCACCAAAGGAGGTGTAATTCATGCCAGAGAGAAATGGTTCGATAATGGGTGTAAAAGAGCTAAGGAGTGGAGAGACAAATGCTGGAAAAGGTATAGGAGGAGAAAAAACATAAATGCCTGGCAAACCTACAAAAGAGCAAGAAATGACTACATAAGTAAAAGGAGAGAGGCAGAGAGAGACTATGAGAGGGACATCACCAGGAAGGCTAAAGAAAATCTCAAGCTTTTCCACAGCTTTATCAGAGGAAAACTGAAGGTAAAAGAACAGGTTTTAAGGCTAAAGAGAGCGGATGGAAGCATCACTGAGACGGATGAAGAGATCTGCAAAGAATTGAACAAGGAGTTTCAGTCAGTATTTACAGTAGAAAATACCCCACCCCCTCAGATTGCAGTGATAGAAGCTCAAGGGCCGGTATTAGAGAACATCAACCTTACAGCCACAGAGGTATGCAAAGCGCTGATGGATTTAGATGTTCATAAAGCTACAGGTCCTGATGACATATCCCCTCATGTGCTTTAAAAATGTGCAAACTCAATATCAGTGGCACTAAGTATCATATTTAAAAAGTCACTGGAGTCAGGGGAGATTCCAAGATGCTGGAAACAAGCAAATGTGATACCTATCTTCAAAAAGGGAAGGAGGGATACGGCTCTGAACTATAGACCAGTTTCCTTGACCAGCATAGTTTGCAAAGTTATGGAGAAACTACTAAGGAAACATATCTCTCTTCACTTGGAATCCTTCAACTTTTTGTCAGTGAGGCAACATGGCTTCAGAGAAGGTAGATCAACAGTAACAAACTTATTAGAATTTTATGATGAGGTAAGCCAAATCTTACAGGAAAGAGAGGTCTGGGCAGATTGCATACTCCTAGACTTCCAGAAAGCGTTTGACACTGTTCCACATAGGAGACTTATTAGGAAGCTGCAATCAATGGCTAGAATAGGTGGAAATGTTTTGGAATGGATAAAAACTTACTTAGAAGGAAGGGAACAGAGGGTTAGAGTAAGACACTCAGTGTCTGAATGGAGAAGAGTTAGTAGTGGAGTTCCACAGGGTTCAGTTTTAGGGCCACTTTTGTTCCTTGTATATGTAAATGACCTACCAGAGTCTGTAAATTCATTCATGAATATGTTTGCAGATGATGCAAAGATTGTGAAGAAAGTAAAAAACGAGAACAATGGTAGAGAACTTCAGGAGGATCTAAATAATCTGCATGAGTAGCCAGAAAAGTGGCTAATGAAATTCAATACTTCAAAATGTAAGGTAATGAGAATGGGTACAAGTGCAAGAAAGCCCAAGCTTGACTACTCGGTGGCTGGAGTACAACTTCAAGAGACAGAAAATGAGAGAGATCTAGGAGTAAACATACTGGCAGATTTGTCTCCAGAAATACATATAAATGGCATAGTAAGGGCAGCATATGCATTCTTATCAAATGTAAGGGTAGCCTTCAGGCACATGGACAAGGAAATGTTCAGAAATATTTATGTAACCTATGTGAGGCCAAAACTCGAATATGCAGCCCCCTTTTGGAATCCGCACTTGAAAAAGCACATAGCTAAGCTTGAAAAAGTTCAAAGACATGCCACGAAACTGGTGCCAGAAATACGCAATCTCAGTTATGATGAGAGGCTGAGGGAATTAGACTTACCATCACTCGAAGCTAGAAGAGTGAGGGGGGATATGGTGACAGTCTTTAAATTCCTTCATGGTTATGATAGAGTGGATAGGGATCGATATTTTGATATGGCTGGCTCTAGAACTAGAGGTCATAGTTTGAAGCTTCGTAAGAAAACTTCTTTGCAGGATGTAAGGAAATACTTTTTCAGTGTAAGAGTAGTTCATAATTGGAATTCGCTAAGCGAGGAGGTAGTTATTGCTATCTCAATCCATAGTTTTAAGGACAGGTATGATAAGTATCACTAAGTCTAAAATGGAACCGATCAGGCGACGGGAAGATACGAGCTTTGGGCTCTTTCCCGTAAGCACAATTAGGTAATCACAATTAGGTAATCACATTCAGTATCTCTTAAATTTTTTCTTGTGTTTTTGAGTGACCAAGACTTAAGTGTAAAACATAAACAAAACTTCCCTAAATAAGAGATCCTGCAGAGTATTGTGAGTAAAAAAAAATTATTTGTAGTTAACGAGAGTGTCTAAAATATTAAAGGAAAAATTGAGAACACTTTCGACAGGGGAAAGAGAAGCAGCTGTCATGTTCTGCCTTGAAGGAAGTTTAGAAGAGTTGCCAGAGGTGAAGCCATCACATAACATTATCTAATTATTTGTGTAAATTGGGGAGAGCTCTTACAACCGTTTACCTGATCCTGTGATTCCATATTTTGTTAAAATCAGTATCCTTCCCATTTATATTAACTTGATAGTTAGTTTGATGCACGAAATAATTGAATAATTAAATAAATACCAAAAGTCACCTGTCAACAGTACTGACTTAAGTTGCCAAGTAGCACAGCTGTCTTATTTTTCTTCATTTTTTTCTTTTAGCTTTCTCTTTTATATTTTTTCTTTATTTTGTATATATTGAGTTAAAGGTAAAGTCTGATCCTTTGATAACATACCTTGGTTAGCAAGTGAGTTTATCAGTTAAGAAGAATTTATAGCAGAGACAGGTGGGTGTCTCCTCAGATACAAATTCGAATTTTCCTTCATGTCGATTTTTGTTTTGCATTTTTCCCCTCAAATTACCAAAGTCATTTTTTAATTTAGGATGGGTGTTACCAGAAAAGAGATAAATTGAGTAACTAAATACTACTTATATGAAGGTATAGAAATTCTGTGTGAACCTTAAATAAAAGCTTTTCTCTCTTTTATTCTTTTCTCTCTCTCTTCTTCCTCTTTCTATATTCTGTTAAAGGGAAAACATGAAAATGAGGCCATCTCTGTCCCAAACCCCCCTTCCACCCATGGATCGGGAAGGGATGACAGAGGATCTCCATGGGATGTAGCAGGAGGAGGAGGAGTAGCTATTAGGAGATTAAAGCAGAAAATCAGGGATTTAGAGGTAATGGTTATAAGCGTTGATGATAAAATTCGGAGTATGGATAGATAAATGAAAGGGAATGAAACACTCAGAGAGGAAATAAGATATTTGGAGGAAGCAAATAAAGCACAAGGGCAGGAGAGAAAAGAACTAGAAACACGAATAAAGAAGCTGGAAGGGGAAAAGAGTGAACTAAAAACCAAAATTTCTAAACAAGAAGATAAGAACAAACAGCTGAATGACAACCTAAATGAATTAAATGTTAGTTCACTGCTCTCTTCTGACAGAGATGAGATTGCAGCTTGGAATGTCCAGATTAAGGAAAACAATGAACAGTTTAGAAAAGAGTTTCAGGAGCTGAATACGGAACATGATGACATGAAAACTTCCTTTGCTGATGCACTAAAAGGGAATGTGGCAGTAAAAGAGGCTGTGAAGGTGGTGGCACTGGAAAACATACAAACAGTTGAATATAAAAAGACAGTAATAGAAAAACTGAAAGACGTTGTGATGGAAAGGGCAAATCCACTAATTAAGCAGGCACTTGATAAAGAGAAGACAGTGGTAATCTCAGGCATAATCGAATCCCAGGAGCCAGCATGGCAGGGGAGGCTTGAAGAAAATAAAGCTAGGGTTGTAGACCTGATAAGAAAGCTTGGAGTAGTTTGTGGACCTGAGGATATTGTAAACATTCACCAACTAGGCAACTATTTGAGGGAGGGAAAGCAGAGAGCAGCAAAGGTAACCTTTGAGAGAGGGGAAACATGTAGAGAAATATTGATAAGGAAAAAAATCTAAAAGACCTTCAAGAATTCAAAAAAGTGTTCATTAGACGATATAGAACACAGGAAGAGATGGAAAAGATAAAAAACTTGTTGCAAGAGGCGAAAAGGTTAAATGAGGAAAGAAATGAAGAAGAGAAGAAAAATTTTCATTTCCAAGTTCTTCCAGACAAAGGGGAGATAAAGAAGATAATGACAGAAGATCAGGGGATGGGGCCTCATAAAGATTGTTATGCACAAATGCGGATGGATTAGCAGGTAAGGCAGTAGAATTAAAGATAGGATTCACAACAGAAAGGCAGATATAGTAGCAGTTACAGAGACTAGGTTGTGTGAGGACATAAACAGTGTCACAGTTTTTCCTAAGGGCTTCAGAAATTAAGGATTGAAATATCTGAGAGGACTGGTGGAGGGATAGCACTGCTCATAAGTGAAAGATTTCAGGTTGAAGAAATAAACTTGGCTATAGAAAGTGAGTTCAAGGAATTTCTTGTTGCTCGCATAAATACTGGGTCAGAGAGCATTAAAATAACTGTTGTATATAACCCACCAAGGAACCAGAATAGGCTAAAAGTTTATGAGGAAAGTCATATAGGTACTATTGAAGTCATAAACTCAGTTGTTAACATGGCATGGGAGAGAAAATGTAGGATTTTGATTATGGGAGATTTTAATCATAAAGAGATAGATTAGATAAATCTTGACCCACACAGTGGTGAGGATTCATTCAGGGCAAGATTCCTAGATTGCGTACAAAGGAATTTCCTACACCAACATGTAATGGAACCAACGAGGGCCAGGGGTGGGGATGAGCCATCACTACTTGATCTAATATTCACAGATAACGTGTTGGATATTGAAGAAATTGAGTATGAACCACCAATTGGAAAGAGTGACCACTGTGTTTTGTTGACGGAGTATATCATTGAAGATATTCTGCCTGAGAGTAGAGGCACTGAGGACATGAGGAGGAACTATCTGAAAGGGGATTACATCAAAATGAATGAGCTTTTTGCAGTTATTAACTGGAGAACCTTATATTAAAACAAATCTGTACAAGAAATGTATGACATCTTTTGTGAGAAATATGAGAAGATAGTAGATTGCTGCATACCTGTCACCAAAGTAGGTGTAATTCATACCAGAGAGAAATGGTTTGATAATGAGTGTAAAAGACCTAAGGAGTGGCGAGACAAATGCTGGAAAAGGTATACGAAGAGGATAAATGCCTGGCAAACCTACAAAAGAGCAAGAAATTATCACCTAAGTAAATGAAGGGAGACTATAAGAGGGACATAACCAGGAAGGTGAAAAAAATCCCAAGCTTTTCCACAGGTTTATCAGAGGAAAACTGAAGGTAAAAGAAAACCTTTTAAGGCTTAAGAGAGCAGATGGAAGCATCACTGAGACGGATGAAGAGATCTGCAAAGAACTGAACAAGGAGTTGCAATCAGTATTTACAGTAGCAAATACCCCACCCCCTCAGACTGCAGAGATAGAAGCTCACTGGCCGATATTAGGGAACATCATCCTTACAGACAAAGAGGTATCAAAGCGCTGATGGTGTTAGATGTCCATAAAGCTACAGGTCCTGATGATATATCTCCTCATGTACTTAAAAAATGCACAAACTCACTGGAGTCAGGGGAGATTCCAAGATGCTGGAAATAAGCAAACGTGATACCTATCTTCAAAGAGGGAAGGAGGGATATGGCTCTAAACTATAGACCAGTTTCCTTGACCAGCATAGTTTGCAAAGTTATGGAGAAACTACTAAGGAAACATATCTCTCTTCACTTGGAATCCTTCAATTTTTTGTCAGTGAGACAACATGGCTTCAAAGACGGTAGATCAACAGTAACAACTTATTAGAATTTTATGATGAGGTAAACCGAATCTTACATGAAAGAGAGGGCTGGGCAGATTGCATATTCCTAGACTTCCGAAAAGCAATTGACACTGTTCCACACGGGAAGCTTATTAAGAATCCGCAAGCAATGGCGAGAATAGTCAGAAATGTCTTGGAATGGATAAAAACTTACTTAGAAGGAAGGGAACAGAGGGTTAGAGTAAGACACTCAGTGTCTGAATGGAGAAGAGATTGTAGTGGAGTTCCACAGGGTTCAGCCTTAGGGCCACTTTTGTTCCTTGTATATGTAAATGACCTACCAGAGTCTGTAAATTCATTCATGACTATGATTGCAGATGATGCAAAGATTGTGAAGAAAATATGAAACGAGTACAATGGTAGAGAACTCCAGGAAGATCTAGATAGTCTGCATGAGTGGTCAGAAAAGTGGCTAATGAAATTCAATACTTCAAAATGTAAGGTAATGAGAATGGGTACAAGTGCAAGAAGGCCCAAGCTTGACTACTCAGTGGCTGGAGTACAACTTCAAGAGACAGACAATGAGACAGATGTAGGAGGAAACATACTGGCCAGTTTGTCTACAGAAATATATATAAATGGCATAGTAGTTGTAGCATATGCCTTCTTATCAAATGTAAGGGTAGTTTCAGGCACATGGACAAGGAAATGTTCAGAAATATTTATGTAACCTATGTGAGGCCAAAACTCGAATATGCAACCCCCTTTTGGAATCCGCACTTGAAAAAGCAAGTAGCTAAGCTTGGAAAAGTTCAAAGACATACCGCAAAACTGGTGCCAGAAATACGCAATCTCAGTTATGATGAGAGGCTGAGGAAATTAGACTTACCATCACTCGAAGTTAGAAGATTGAGGGGGGATATGGTGACAGTCTTTAAATTCCTTTATGGTTATGATAGAGTGGATAGGGATCGATATTTTGATATGGCTGGCTCTAGAACTAGAGGTCATAGCTTGAAGCTTCGTAAGAAAACTTCATTGCAGGATGAAAAGTATTACTTTTTTAGTGTAAGAGTAGTTGATATTCGGAATTTGTTAAGAGAGGAGGTAGTTAATGCTAACTCTATCCATAGTTTTAAGGACAGGTATGATAAGTATCAAAAGTACAAAATGGAACTGATCAGGGGACGGGAATATACGAGCTTTGGGCTCTTTCCCGTAAGCATATTTATGTAATCACAATTAGGGAATCACACACGCACAGTCAAACTGTGATATTAACAAGATGATTATCCACGAAGGAATTTTTGCAATATCAGGAGACGCAAACTATTGTATAATGGTATTGTTAATATAACGGTTTATATATATACATATATATATATATATATATATATATATATATATATATATATATATATATATATATATATATATAAAGAGAGAGAGAGAGAGAGAGAGAGAGAGAGAGTGGGATCCGCTTATTATGATCACTTTAGAACTGCCTCCTTTTGATAACACTAACTCTGTGATAACATTAAGGAAAAAATATAGCATTTTAGATTAATCAGCTCAATTTAATGTTATAATTTTTTTTTAAATATATATATATATATATATATATATATATATATATATATATATATATATATATATATATATATATTTGGCAGGAAAAGCTTATTAAATAAAACAACGAAAATATATACATAAAAGGTGCTTATTTATTTCGTGACCTTAACTGACCACCTTCTCAAAGTACAATGGCAATAGATACAGCTCGCAAAAACAAGAATGTATGTATGTATGCATGTATATATGTATGTAAATATATATATATATATATATATATATATATATATATATATATATATATATATATATATATAATGTTTGTGTGCATATATATATATATATATATATATATATATATATATATATATATATATATATATATATATATATATAATGTGTGTGTGCATATATATATATATATATATATATATATATATATATATATATATATATATATATATATACGTGTATATATATATATATATATATATATATATATATATATATATATATATATATATATATATATATATATATATATATATATATATATATATATATATATATATATATATATATATATATACGTATATATATATATATATATATATATATATATATATATATATATATATATATATATATATATATATATATATATATATATATCTACCTTGGCTGCTTCCCCTTTTAATTGGGGGGATAGCCGACATGAAAAAAGAAAACAATAAGGGGATTACTTTGCTCTATGGGCAATGACGAGGGAGCTAGCAACCGATCAAATGGCACTGTTGGAGTGCCACAACCCATCCTCCCGGCTATTCCACAACCTGTGTCACTTCACAACTGCCAACTCCCCTATTACCCCTACCACAGGCTACCTCTGTCAGATGCAGCTTCGTGGTAACAGCAGAAGCCCATCAGAGCTGCATCACAATCGCACGCCACTCAGTCCTATTCCTAGCACGCTCACTTGCTTCCCTCACATCCATCCTCCTGTCGTTCAGGGCTCTCCTTACTCCATCCATCCTTCCAAACCTAGGCCTCCCTCTATTTCTCCCATCAACTCTAGTACTCATCACCTTTTTCAGCAGTCTTTCATCATCCATCCTTTCCACATGGCCAAACCATCTGAGAACATTCATCTACTCTGGCTGCAATTTGTTTCCTCACACCCGTTCTTGCTCACACCACTTCATTCCTAACCCTATCCAACCGAGATACACCAATCATACTCCTCAGGCATTTCATCTCAAACACATTTAGTTTCCGTCTCTCACTTATTTTCATACCCCATAACTCTGATCCATACATCACAGTTGGCACAACCACTTTCTCATACAAAACTTTCTTAACATTCATTTCCAATGCTCTGTTCTTCATCACTCCTTTCAAATCACCCAACACTTTACATCCTTCATTCACTCTGTGACAAACATCTGCTTCCATGCCACCATTTACAGCTATAACCGAGCCTAAATACTTAAACTGATTAACTTCCTCAAGTGTCTCTCCATTCAACATAACATTTAATCCAGCACCATCCTCATTTCTTGTACACTTCATAACCTTACTCTTTCCCACATTCGCTCGCAACTTCCTTCTATCACATACTATTCCAAATTCTGACACTAACTGACACAGCTTCTCCTCTGAATCTGCCACCAACACAGTATCATCTGCAAACAGCAACTGATTCAGCTCCCACTCGTTATCATCCCTATCTACCATTTTCAAACCTCGACCATGCACTCGCTCATTCACCTCTCTTACAACTTCATCAATATACAAATTGAACAGCCATGGTGACATCACACATCCCTGTCTCAGACCCACACTCACTGGAAACCACTCACTCACTTCATTCCTTACCCTAACACAAGCTCTACTGCCCTCATACAAACTCTTCATTGCATGCAACAGTTTACCTTCAATTCCATATAGCCTCAAAACATTCCACATTGCCTCTCTATCAACTCAAACATACATAAATGCAAAATACACATCCTTACCCTTTGCTAGATATTTCTCACATAAGTGCCTAACAATAAAAGTCTGATCTATACAACCTCTACCTCTCTTAAAACCACTCTGCACTCCTGCGATCACATATTCTGTCTTATCCCTAATCCTATTAACCAGTATCCTATCAAAACTTTTCCTACCACACTCAACAAAATTATACCCCTAAAATTACTGCATTCATACACGTCTCCCTTACCTTTGTATTTTGGCACTATACCAGCAATCACCCATTCCACTGGCTCCATTGACAACATAAAGCATATATTAAACACTCTTAACTAATCATTCCAATGCAGTCACACCCCCTTCTTTCAACATCTTCGCTCTCACACCATCCATTCCAGGTGCTTTACCTGCTTTCGCTTCATACAATGCCCTTTTCACCTCCTCTCTGGTAGTATCTCTCTCTCATTTTCATCTCTCATTACTGGCAATTGAACAACCCCACTGCCACTATAGCTGCCTCACTATCTTCTTCAACATTCAGCAAGCACTCAAAATATTCTGCCCATCTTTTCCTTTCATCGTTCCCTCTTAACATCTGTCCATTCACATCTTTCGCTGTCTCTTCCATCCTTGATCCACCCTTCCTTACTCTCTTCAGTTCTTTCCAAACTTCTTTTTATCCTCCTCATATGACCTACTAAAATCCTGTCCCCACCTAACATTTGCCAACCTATTCTCTTCCTCTACCATCCTCTTGGTTTCTACATTTCTCTCCCTATATCTTTCATACTTCTCCCTACTTTTACACTGCACCATTCCTCAAAAGCCCTCTTTTTCTATTCCACCTTCATTTTCACCCCCTTCATTCCACCACTCGCTGCCCCTCATGCCACCTCCAACAAACCTCTTTCCACACACATCACTTGCATGTCCCACAAAATATTCTTTTATCAACCCCCATTTCTCCTCTAACTCTCCAACTTCTCTTTCTTTCACCCTGTCATATGCCACTTTCAACCTGTCCTGATATTCTTGTCTCTTCTCTGGCTTTTTCAACTCTTCCACCTTCACCATTTCCCTTCTACATTCCCCCCACTCTATTTCCCCACTCTTTTGATACTACCACTTTTGCTTCAACCAAAAAATGATCAGACATCCCAGCAGCCACACCCCTAAATGCATGCACATCTTTCACTCTACCAATCATGCTCTTTGCTACCAACACATAATCCATCAATCCTCTTTCTTTCACTCTTCCATTTGCCATTCTCATCCATGTATACTTATTTATTAACTTCTTCTTGAACAAACCATTACCTATCACCAACTCTTGCTCCACACGCAT
>JAXCGZ010013582.1:55000-60000 GCA_037179515.1 Halocaridina rubra
ATTGGTTGCAGCTTCTTATTAAGTCTCCTGTGTGGGACTGTATCAAATGCCTTCTGGAAGCCTAGGAATATGCAATCTGCCAAGGCCTCTCTTTCCTGTAAGATTCGACTTACCTCCTCCTAATATTCTAATATGTTTGTTACTGTTGGTCTGCCTTCTCTGAAGCCATGATATCTCGCTGACAAATAGTTGAAGGATACCAAGTGAAGAGAGAGATATGTTTCCTTAGTCGTTTCTCCATAGCTTTGCAAATTATGCTGGGGAAGGGAACAGACCTGTAGTTTAGAGAAGTATCCCTCCTTCCCTTTTTGAAGATAGGTACCACGTTCTCTTGTTTCCAGCATCTTGAAATCTCCCCTGTCTAAAGCGACTTTCCAAATATGATACTTAGTGTCGCTGATATTGATTTAGAGCATTTCTTAAGTACATAAGGAGATATATCATCAAGACCTTTAGCTTTATGGGCATCTAACTCCATCAGCACTTTGCATACCTCTGTGGCTAAAAAGATGATGTTCTTTATAATACCGGCCCATGAACTACTATCTCTGCATTCTGAGGGGGTGGGGTATTTTCTACTGTAAATACTGGCTGAAACTCCTTCTTCATTTTTTTGCAGATCTATTCATCCATCTCAGTGATGCTTTCATCCAAAACCTGTTCTTTAACCCTCAGTTTTCGTCAAATAAAGCTGTTGAAAAATTCGGAATTTGTTTTAGCCTTCCTGGCGATATCCCTTTCATAATCTAACTCTGCATCTCTTCTTTTTCTTAGGTAATCATTTATTGGTCTTTTATTAGTCTGCCAGCATTTATGCTTTTTCTCCTCCTATACCTTTCCAGCATTTGTCTCTCCACTCCTCAGCTTTCTTACACTCAATATTGAACCACATCTCTCTGGCATGAATGACTCCTAATTTGGTGGAGGGTATGCAACAATCTACTATCTTCCCATATACCTCACAAAAAAAAGATATATATATATATATATATATATATATATATATATATATATATATATATATATATTTACATATATATATATATATATATATATATATATATATATATATATATATATATATATATATATATATATATATATTTACATATATATATATATATATATATATATATATATATATATATATATATATATATATATATATATATATATATATATATATATATATATATATATATATATATATATATATATATATATATATATATATATATATATATATATATATATATATATATATATATATGTATATATATATATGATATATATATATATATATATATATATATATATATATATATATATATATATATATATATATATATATATATATATATATATATATATATATATATATATATATATATATATATATATATATATATATATATATATATATATATATATATATATATATATATATATATATATATATATAAACGATTCCAGCGCACCTGTTCCTCGATCTTTACCCCCCTCTAACCCTATGCCCTCCCTTATCCTTTCTTCATGCAAAGTTCATAAGATTCTTCACTTGCTAAAGACGAACAAGGCATCTGGTCCTGATGGTATCCCTTCAAAGTTCCTTAAAGAGTTTGCAGATGAACTGGCTCCCGTGCTTTGCCATCTTTTTCGCTTCCTTCTGTCAACCAGTATCTATCCTTCATCTTGGAATTATGCTCTAGTTATACCTGTTCCTAAGAAGGGTGACTGCTCTATTCCTTCAAACTACCAGACCTATTGCCCTAACCTCCTCTATTGCTAAAGTTTTCAAAACATTGCTCAATTCTCACTTCTTGAAACGCCTTGAATCTAACTCACTTATCTCCGATCACCACTTTTTGTCAGTGAGGCAACAGGGTTTCAGAGAAGGTAGATCAACAGTAACAAACTTATTAGAATTTTATGATGAGGTAAGCCGAATCTTACAGAAAAGAGAGGGCTGGGCAGATTGCATATTCCTAGACTTCCAAAAAGCGTTTGACACTGTTCCACATGGGAGACTTATTAGGAAGCTGCAAGCAATGGCTAGAATAGGTGGAAATGTCTTGGAATGGATAAAAACTTACCTAGAAGGAAGGGAACAGAGGGTTAGAGAAAGACTCTCAGTGTCTGAATGGAGAAGAGTTAGTAGTGGAGTTCCACAGGGTTCAGTTTTAGGGCCACTTTTGTTCCTTGTATATGTAAATGACCTACCAGAGTCTGCAAATTCATTCATGAATATATTTGCAGATGATGCAAAGATTGTGAAGAAAGTAAGAAACGAGAACAATGGTAGAGAACTTCAGGAAGATCTAAATAGTCTGCATGAGTGGCCAGAAAAGTGGCTAATGAAATTCAATACTTCAAAATGTAAGGTAATGAGAATGGGTACAAGTGCAAGAAGGCCCAAGCTTGACTTCTCGGTGGCTGGAGTACAACTTCAAGAGACAGAAAATGAGAGAGATCTAGGAGTAAACATACTGGCAGATTTGTCTCCAGAAATACATATAAATGGCATAGTAAGGGCAACATATGCATTCTTATCAAATGTTAGGGTAGCCTTCAGGCACATGGACAAGGAAATGTTCAGAAATATTTATGTAACCTATGTGAGGCCAAAGCTCGAATATGCAGCCCCCTTTTGGAATCCGCACTTGAAAAAGCACATAGCTAAGCTTGAAAAAGTTCAAAGACATGCCACAAAACTAGTGCCAGAAATACGCAATCTCAGTTATGATGAGAGGCTGAAGGAATTAGACTTACCATCACTCAAAGCTAGAGGATTGAGGGGGGATATGGTGACAGTCTTTAAATTCCTTCATGGTTATGATAGAGTGGATACGGATCGATATTTTGATATGGCAGGCTCTAGAACTAGAGGTCATAGTTTGAAGCTTCGTGAGAAAACTTCTTTGCAGGATGTAAGGAAATACTTTTTCAGTTTAAGAGTAGTTGATAATTGGAATTGGCTAAGCGAGGAGGTAGTTAATGCTATCTCAATCAATTGTTTTAAGGACAGGTATGATAAGTATCACTAAGTATAAAATGGAACCGATCAGGAGACGGGAAGATACGAGCTTTTGGCTCTTTCCCGTAAACACAATTAGGTAATTACAATTAGGTAATTACCAGTGCGGCTTCCGCATGGCAAGATCCACTGGTGATCTCCTGTCCAATCTTACTCATGTATGGTCATATTCTCTGAGGAACTATGGGGAATCCTTTGTCGTCGCCCTTGATATCTCTAAGGCTTTTAACAGAGTCTGGCACAAGGCTCTGTTGGCCAAACTCCCTGCCTATGGCTTTGCCCCTTCTTTCTGTTCTCTGATTTCCAGTATTCATTGTGACCATTTTATATCTGTGGTTGTTAACGGTGCAACATGTAGACCATTCCCTATTACCAGTGGTGTTCACAGGACTCTGTTCTTTCACCTACTCTGTTCCTTCTCTTCATCAATGATCTTCTACACTCCCCATCTTCCTCTCTTCTTCATGCCTTTGCTGATAATTCTACCCTTCACTTTTCCTCTGCCTTTTCTTCACAACTTTCATCTGTTGCTCGTAATCAATCTCGTATCACTCTTTCTTTTACTCTTAACTCCGATTTGCAGAGAGTATCTGAGTGGGACACTAAAAAATTTAGTTAAATTCAATGCCTCCAAGACACAGTTTCTGGCTATCACTTTATCTTCTTCTTCTCCTGATAACCCTATTGTCTTCGAAACTAATGAAATATACCTTCTTAACTCTATCAACAGATTAGGAATCCATATAGCCTCTAACTTGTCTTGGAGGAGTCACATAATCCAATTTTCAAAATCTTCATCCAAATAATTGGGGTTTTGCTTCGTTTTCGTCATTACTTTTCCTTTTTGTAATTACTTAAAATTTATAAAGGTCTTATCCGTCCTTGCTTACAATACTGCTCACATATCTGGGGTGCTTCTTCTTATACTTATCTTCTTGAACCTCCAGACTATGGAACTCTCTTCCTCCTTCTGTCTTTCCTAAATCTTATGACCTTACATCCTTCAAAAAGCAGATCTATCGTCATCTCAGAGCATAGTCCTCCATATCTCTGGGTCCTCTGTACTTTGACTGTTTTTTTTGTCTATCGCTTTCCTTTGTGTGACATTACCTCATCTCTGACTTGTCCTTAACCTTTTTCTTTTCCTTCGTCTTGGTATTATCTCGTGGCCGGGCCTTTATTGATGAGGGCAGTTTCTGCCTGTTCCGGTGTCACACACACACACACACACACACACACACACACACACACACACACACACACACACACACACACAGCATTATAATAACTGTTGTATACAACCCACCAAGGAACCAAAATAGGCTTGAAATTTATGAGGAAAGTCATATAGGTACGATTGAAGTCATAAACTCAGTTGTTAACATGGCGCAGGAGAAAAAATGTAGGATTTTGATTATGGGAGACTTTAATCATAAAGAGATAGATTGGATAAATCTTGACCCACACAGTGGTGAGGACTCCTTTGGGGCAAGATTCCTAGATTGCGTACAAGGGAATTTCCTACTCCAACATGTAATGGAACCAACAAGAGCCAGGGGTGGGGATGAGCCATCACTACTTGATCTGGTGTTCACAGATAATGTGTTGGATATTGAAAATATTGAGTATGAACCACCAATTGGAAAGAGTGACCACTGTGTGTTGTTGATGGAGTATATCATTGAAGACATTCTTCCTGAGAGTAGAGGCACTGAGGACATGAGGAGGAACTATCAGAAAGGAGATTACATCAAAATGAATGAGCTTTTTGCAGTTATTGACTGGAGAACCTTATTTTACAACAAATCTGTACAAGAAATGTATGACATCTTTTGTGAGAAATATGGGAAGATAGTAGATTGCTGCATACCTGTCACCAAAGTAGGTGTAATTCATGCCAGAGAGAAATGGTTCGATAATGGGTGTAAAAGAGCTAAGGAGTGGAGAGACAAATGCTGGAAAAGGT
>JAXCGZ010013582.1:65000-76745 GCA_037179515.1 Halocaridina rubra
TCAATTATATGTCTACTTATAAGTTACTCTTAATTTTGTAAATGAATAGCCATTGTACAAAAATGGAAATAAATGTTTGTTTGTTTGTTTTCTACCAGTGGTGTCACACAGGGTTTTGTTCTCACCTACTCTATTTCTTTTTTTCATCAACGCTCTTATTCACTCCCCATCCTTCTCTCTTCTTCACGCCTTTGACGACGATTCTACCCTTCATTTTTCCTCTGCCTTTTCTTCCCACGCTTCATCTGCAACTTGTAATCAGTCTTGTATCACCCTTTCTTCTACTCTTGCCTCCGATTTGCATAGGGTATCTGAGTGGGGGACCCAATATTTAGTTAAATTTAATACCTCCAAGACAGTTTCTGGTTATCTCTTTGTCTCCGATACTAACAAAATTTACCCTCTTAATTCTATTAATACATTAGGAATCCATATTGCTTATAACTTTTCTTGGAGGAATATCATAATCCAAATTTCTAAATCTACACCAGAAAATTGGGGGTTCTATTCTGTTTTTCGTCTTTACTTTTCCTCTTTACAGTTATATAAAATCCATAAGGTCTTATCCGACCCTGCTTAGAATACTGCTCACACATCTGAGGTGCTTCTTCATATACTTATCTTCTTGATAGGGTTGAATCTAAGACAGTCAAACTCATTAATGACCCTTCTCTTACTATTAATTTGGATTATCTTTCTATTCGCCGTAAGGTATCATCCCTTTCTTTTTTCTATTGCTACTACTTCCATCGCTGCTCTGATGAATTGGCGAGTTGCATCCTTCCCCCACTGCAGAGGCCATGTAACATTCAACAACGTTCAATAACCTAACTTGACCTATCCTATCCTAACCTACTCCATCCTATCCTAACCAAACCTAACCTAATCTAATCGCTCCCAACCCAAAAAAAAAAAAAAAAAAAAAAAAGAGTAATGTATAATGCTTTTAAAGGTCTGATTCGCTCAGAACATATAAAAAAATCGTAAGCTATGAAGACCCATTTACACAGCATGAAATAGCCGATGATGAAACAGGTTTAATAGTAAAGAATATTATTATTTTTTTTTTGCACTAAAAGTTTTTTCGTACTTAATTGTTAGAACTTGATTTGCTTGGTAAAATTGGGGTATATTGAGTCTGATTCATCTTTATTGGTACCTTGCTTTACAAAACCCAGTATAAAACCAAAAGTTTCTCTTTAGGCTTATACTCACTCTAGTAGAATTTTGTGGAAACCTGTATATCATAATTAAAACTATGAGCACAACCAGTTACACCGGTAAGAAATAGAAAGATCTGTAAGATTTGCCTTGTTTGAATTCCCAACTCTTTTATACCCAAGTGACTCTACTACTACACCTCCTAACAGTGCTGTGTACCATCGTATTGAAGCAAATTATGCACCACCAGTGTATGCAAAGACTCGTCCATTACCCGCTGACAAACTTAGTGTTGCCAAAGAAAAATTTAATGCTCTTCTAAAGTCTGGTGTCATTCGTCCATCATAATCTTCCTGGTCCTCCCCTTCTACATTTAGTGCCAAAGAAAATCCAGGAGAGTGGCATCTGGTTGGTAATTACCGGGCTTTGAACTTTATTACCCAAGCAGACAGATACTCACTTCCTCATTTTTCAAGCCTTTCTTCTAAACTTCATGGAAAAAAAGGTATTTACGAAATTGGATCTGTTGAAAGCTTATCACCAAATCCCCGAACATCCAGATGACATCCAAAAAACTGCAGTGACTAGCCCATTTGGACAATTTGAATATGCATATATGCCTATTGGTCTCAGAAACGACCCTGCAACATTCCAGATATATATGAAGTGCCTATTCAGGGACTGTGATTTTGTGTTAGTGTACCTCGATGTCAGTCTTATATATTCTAGTGATTTGGAAGAACATGTAAAACACCTAAAAACTATCTTCAAGATTATCTATGACAACAGTTTACGAATCTCTCTAGATAAGTGTTTTTTTGTTGCTGCTTCCTTAGATTTCCTTGGATTTACAGTGTCTCATCAAGGTAATGCCCCTCCAGAATGTAAGAAATTAGCCATCCAAGACATCCCATTACCCTCAAATTCTAAGGGCTTAAGAAGGTTTCTGGGCATGGTTGGATTTTATAGATGACTAATTTCCTCATCTAATAGTTTATCAGATGTAGTTTCAAATGAGACCGTTGATCCTATATTATCTGGTTCAGTTGAAAATATGCCTGACACTGGTGTTCCTGCAGACAGTAGTAGCAATATTCCTCAGGAATTATCACAATCCACAGTTTTCCCTCTCACACAAGTGCAGTATCTCGTTCTGGGAGAAAAGTTCTCTATTCAGCTAACCCAGATTTTTATTATTTTTCCTAAGACTCCATCGCTATGGGGGGATCTTTTGTAATGAGGCTAGATTTAGGCACGATTTCTTAAACAGTGTAAACCTAGGATTCCATATTGTTAGTTAGCTAGACACACACAAATGGATTTCATAAACGCATCTGACGCGGTTCTGTGTATGGCTAGGATCCCTTGCGGTAACCTTGTCATACACAGAACCGTGTCAGATGCGTTTATGAAATCCGTTTTTGTGTCTAGCTAACTAACAATATGGTATCCTAGGTCTACACTATTTAAGAAATCGGGCCTTTGGATATGAATTTACCGCTTTGTTTATCTAAACTTAAGACATTGTACACATTAAAGAGTATCTGTGGAATTATAATATGATTACTAATAGTAAGAACTTGATTAATATTAATAGTGATATGACTTAAGAATGAATTTGATCTGTTGTAATAACATTATATATATAAGTTTTGATTATGAATTTTCTTGATTTTGGAAGATGTATATAATATTGCTCTTGTTGAAACACCTAAATGATCCCTCATTTCCCAATTATCCTTAATTTTCCACTTATTAATTAAGAAAAAAACAATTAGAGTCTTGTCACCTGAACTTCACACTCCTATTTAAAGGAAATTTACTTTTCGCCTACAATGAAACAAAAGGAGCACTCTTTATAATCTGCTATGGAGCTCTGCTCTAGACGACTCCTGTATTATCTGCTATAGAACACTTTCGTATCATCTGCTATAGAGGACTCTATTATCTTCTGTTCTAGAAGACACTTCAATCTCGTTAGCTCTAGAGAAGAATCACTAGTCGGATATAAATAAAACCTTGAAATAGAATAGTGAAATTCTCCTTTTCTTTCTTGGTCTTAGACTCAACAAGAATAAGGATGTCAGGCCTTGCAAAGTGTTTATTCCAAGAGGGGAAATTGTGCAATAAAACGAACATCAACAGAGATTGCTTGCGTTTTATCTCCTTATTCTCACTTCATAATTATGAAATTTACTTCTTAAGTTAGTGATTATAAAAGAAATATTTATTTGTTATGAAAGAATTGAATGATTTCTTTAGTTACCCAAATAATAATTTACGTTTACTTATATTGAGATTGAAAGAAAACGAGCCCTGCCTTGAACATAGACTAAATTATTTAGTATTGAAAATTAAATTATTATTATTATTATTATTATTATTATTATTATTATTATTATTATTATTATTATTATTATTATTATTATTATTATTATTATTATTATTATTATTATTATTATTATTATTATTATTGTTATTGTTATTATTATTATTATTATTATTATTATTATTATTATTATTATTATTATTATTATTGTTATTATTATTATTATTATTATTATTATTATTATTATTATTATTATTATTATTATTATTATTATTATTATTATTATTATTATTATTATTATTATTATTATTATTATTTTTATTATTATTATTATTATTATTATTATTATTATTATTATTATTATTATTATTATTTTATTATTATTATTATTATTATTATTATTATTATTATTATTATTATTATTATTATTATTATTATTATTATTATTATTATTATTATTATTATTATTATTGTTATTATTATTATTTATATTATTATTATTATTATTATTATTATTATTATTATTATTATTATTATTATTATTATTATTATTATTATTATTATTGACAAAATAATAATAATGACATAATTAAATAGAAAAGGGTATAAAATTAGATACGTAATGATGACATAATAAACAAACTGCTAGATAATGAATGGAAATTAGATAAGTAATAATGCTCTAAATATATACCTAATGAATTAAATGAAAAAAAAAATAGAAAGGGAATTAGTGGATTAATAGAAAAGAATGAATACTCTCTATAAAAGAATTGGCCATGTCACAGCCGCATGTTGAAATACTGCAAGTGAAGGTACTACGGATTTAACTAGAACTAGTCTGGATAGCTCCAGGTTGAGTCTTCCTTCAGACACGGTTCATTCCTTATGCCTACATCTGCACCAAATATTCTGGTGTAGTCGTTACGCATCTTTTTCTAGTCCATTACATTTGACAAGTCACAACACTCCCCATATATGTTTATTTTGCTCTCATTTTCCTCATTTTTACTATAATTATGGAAGGTTCAAAGATTATGGCCTCCAGTACCTGGCATAGTGGGGTGCTAAGAATCTCCAGGGATCTTGTTGACTCCACTATTGGCGTGAGGGTAGATACACTTGGTGGTAGTACTGGTTCTGCCCTTAACCTTGCACCTCCTAATAAGTCTTTATTTTTTAATGAGTGTGACAACAGGACAGGAAAAAAAACTGCCCTCATTAATAAAGGCCCGGGCTTGAAGAAAAAAGGACGAAGGAAAAGAAAAAGGTTATGGACAAGGAAGAAATGATGTATAATATACAAAAGAAAAGAACAGACTGAAAGAATAGTCAAAGGACTGATGACCTAGAGATATGACAGGATTAGGCCCTGAGATGACGATAGATCCGCTTTTTGAAGGAAGATAGGTTATAAGAATTAGGAAAGACAGAAGGCAGAAGAGAGCTCCAGAGTCTGGAGGTAGATGGGAAAAAGCAGTCGCTGCACCGACCAATCCGTGAGCTACAAATCTCCACACAGTACCTGTGAGACGAGGCTGCTTGGTGAGTGTTAAGTGGCCTCGGCAGTGGGGGAGGGATACAACTCACCAACTCATCAGAGTAGTGATGGAAGTAGTAGTGATAGAAAAGAGAAAGGGATGATACTTTTAGGCGAAGAGAAAGAGAATCCAGATTAGAAGTAAGAGAAGGGTCATTAATGAGTCTGACTGCCTTAGATTCAACCCTATCAAGGAGATGACTATAAGAATAAACACCCCAGATGTGCAAGCATTATTCTAAGCAGGGATGGATAAGACCTTTATAGATTTTAAGTAGCTGTAAAGAGTTAAAAAAATGATGAAAACAGAACTTCCCATTTATTGGACACAGATTTAGAAATCTGGATTATGTGATTCCACCAAGGCAAGATAGAGGCTATATGGATTCCTAATATGCTGATAGAATTAAGAGGGTAAATTTCGTTAGTTTCAAAGGCAATAGGGCTATCAGGAGGAGAACAAGATAAAGAGATAGCCAGAAACTGTGTCTTGGCGGCATGAAATTTAATGGAATTTTTGGTGCTCCACTCAGATACCCTCTGCAAATGGAAGTTGAGAGTTGAAAAAAAAAGAGTGGTACGAGACTGATTACGAGTAGCAGATGAAGGTTGCGAAGTAATGGCAGAGGAAAAATGAAGGGTAGAATCATTGGTAAAGGCATGAAGAAGAGAGGAAGATGGGGACTGAAGAAGATCATTGATGAATTGAAGGAACAGAGTAGGTGAAAGTACAGAGTGCTGTGGAACACCACTGGTAACAGGGAATTGACTAGATGTTGCACCATCAGCAACCACAGATATAAAACTGACAGAAAGTAAACTGGAAATCAGTGTACAAAGAGAAGGGATAAAGCCATAGGCAAGGAACTGGCCAACATAGCCTTGTGCCAGACTCTGTCAAGAGTCTTAGAGATACCAAGGGCAACTACAAAGAAGGCCCCATAGTTCCTCAGAGATTACCATACATGAGTAAGATAGAACAGGAGGTCACAGGTGGCCTTGCCTTGCAGAAGCTGTACTGGTGATCAGAGATACGTGAGTTAGATTCAAGATGTTTCAAAAAGTGAGCATATAGCAAAATTTTGAAAACTTTAGTGATAGAATAGGCAAGGGCAATAGGTCGGTAGTTTGAAGGAATACAGCAGTCACCCTTCTTAGGAACAGGTTGCACTAGAGCATGCCTCCAAGATGAATGATAGATACTAGTTGAGAGAATGGGGTTAAGAAGACAGCAAAGTTCGGGACCAATTCATCTGCAAACTCCTTAAGGAACCTTGCAGTGATACCATTGAGGCCAGATGCCTTGTTCGTCTTTAGCGAGTGAAAAACTTTATGAACTTTGCGCGAAGAATGGATAAAGGAGGGCATAGGGTTAGAGAGGGGTAAAGTTTGAGGGAAAGGTGAACTGGAATCGATTACGGGAGAGTTAGTAGAAAAATGGAAGCCAAAGAGAGTGGCTTTGTCAGTGGGAGAGTAAGCTATAGAGCAATCAGAACGAAAAAAAAGGGGAAAGCTTAAGTTACAGAGGTTTTTGGAGAGGGTTTTTGGCTAAGGACAAGAAACATTTATTAGTGGGAGAGGAGTTAAGGTCATCAGCTTCTTTCACTCTTCACTTTTCTAACATTCATGGTCTGAACTCTAATCTTAAAAATGTGGAACAGTACTTGGGTACATTCCTCCCTAATCTACTCCCTCTCTCTGAAACCAAGCTATCTAACCATGCTTTCACTGACCCATTTCAAATCTCTCGCTATACCTGTATTCTCATATCCACTCCAAAGGTGGGGTCTGTACCTACTGCAACACTAACACTCCTATTGCAAGGCTAATGGACCTTAAATCTCCTGACTTTAATGTTCTCTGGCTGAAGATATATATCTCCACTACCACCATACTCCTTTGCTTCTGCTGCTGCTCTCATAACTCCACTGACTGTATGTCTTTCTTTGAATATCCCTCTACTTGCCATGAGTCCTTGCTGTCTTCTCAACCACATGCTGAAGTTCTCTATATTGAGGACGGCAATGTATACCACAGTGAGTGGCTTAATTCTTCTCATACTGATGTGGGAGGAAGTGAGGGCCTTGTTTTCTCTCTTGCTCATGATCTGGAGCAGATTATCAAATATTCTACTCGTGTTCTTGATCGCAACAATCATGCAGCCAACACTCTTGACCTATTTCTTACTTCTAATCCTTTAAACTACTCATATTCTGTGCTTTTCCCTCTTAGTCAATCTAACCACTGTGTGATCTCAATCTCTTCCATTTTCGTTCCCCCTCCATCAGTTCCTTCAACTTAGCGCCATCTTTGGCACTTTGAGCGTACACAACATGATGATTTGCGTAACTTTCTCTTTGACTTCCCATGGGATGACTACTGCATTTGGTTCTGCGACCCTGATCAGGTAGCCTTAAAAGTTCCTGAGATTGTAACCTTGGAAATGAGGGCATTTATCCCCACCTCTATGAAAACTTTTTCTTTCCCTTATTCTTGGTTTGATCGTGCCTACTCCATCGCTATTCAGGCCAGGGATCGGGTACACTAGTCGTACCAAGCATCTTCTTTTGATTTAACCAGTTCTGCTTTTATTACAGCTAGAAATTACTGTACTGCTCAGATTCGAAAGTCTAAAGCTTCCTTTATAAGAAGGAAAGTTGATGATTTTAACTCCTCTCTCATTGATAGATGTTTCTGGTCCTTAGCCAAAAACTTTTGTAACTCAAGCTTTCACCCTCTGATTCAGTCTGATGGTTCTATAGCTTTCCCTCCCTCTTATAAAACCACTCTCTTTAGCTTTAATTTTCTGCCAACTCTTCTATAAGTGATTACAGAGCACCTGTCCCTCATTCTTTACCCCTCTCTAACCCTGTGCCCTCCCTTATCCTTTCTTCACGAAAAGTTCATAAGGTTCTTCGCTTGCTAAAGGCAAACAAAGCATCCCTGCAAGGTTCCTTCTTGAGTTTGCAGAAGAAATGTCTCCCATGCTTTGCTGTCTTTTTTGCCTCATTCTCTCAACCAGTGTCTATCCTTCATCTTGGAAGCATGCTCTAATGCAACCTGTTCCTAAAAAGGGTAACTGCTGTATTCCTTCAAACTACCAACCTATTGCCCTAACCTCTTGAAACGTCCTGAATCTAAGTCACTTATCTCCAATCACCAGTACGGCTTCTGCAAGGCAAGATCCACTGGAGAGCTACTGTCCTATCTTACTCATGCATGGTCATCTCTGAGGAGCTAGGGGATATCTTGTCATCGCCCTTGATATCTCTATGGCTTTGACAGTCTGGCACAGAAATATCTTGGCCAAACTCCCTGTTTATGGCTTTACCCCTTCTCTCTGTTCTCTAATTTCCAGGTTTCTTCCTGACTGTATTATATCCGTGGTTGTTGATGGTGCAACATCTAGCCCATTCCCTGTTACCGGTGGTGTTTCACAGGGCTCTGTTGTTTCACCTATTTTATTTCTTCTCTTCATAAACGATCTTCTTCATTCCCTATCCTCCTCTATTCTCCACACCTTAGCTGACAAGTCTACCCTTCATTTTTCCTCTGCCTTTTCTTCAAAACCTTCATCTGTTACTCGTAAGCAGTCTCGTATCACTCTCTATTCTACTCACAGCTACGATATGCAGAGGGTATCTGAGTGGGGAACCCAAAAACTTAATTAGATTTAATGCCTTCTAGATACAGTTTCTGGCTCTCTCTTTATCTTCCCCTGATAACCCATTGTCTTTAAAACTAACGAAATTTATCCTTTTAATTCAATTAACATATTAGGAATCCAAATAGCCTCTAACTTGTCTTGGAGGAATCACATAAACCAAATTTCTAAATCTGCATCCAAAAAATTGGGGGTGCTATTTCTTTTTAGTAATTTATTTTTCTCTTTACAGTCACTTAAATACTGCTTAGAATACTGCTCACACATCTGAAGTGCTACATCATATACTTATCTCCTTGATAGGGTTGACTATAAGGCAGGCAGACTCATTAATAACTTTCCCCTTACTTTTAATCTGGATTCTCTTTCTTTTTGCTGTAAGGTATCATTCCTATCTCTTTTTTTTTCATTATTATTTTCAACGCTGCTTTGATGAATTGGCGAGTTGCATCCCTCCCCCACTGCTGAAGCTGCGAAACACTCGCCAAGTGACCTCGTCTCACAAGTAGTGTGTGCAGATTTGTAGCTTGTGGATTGATGGGTGCAGCGACTGCTTCTCCCCATCCACCTCCAGACTCTGGAACTCTCTTCCTCCTTATGTCTTTCCTAATTCTTATAACCTATCTTCCTTCAAAAAACAGATTTAACGTCATCTCAGGACCTAATTATGCCTTATATCTAGCTCCTCAGTACTTTGACTATTCTTTCAGCCTGTCCATTTTCTGTTGTGTATCAATACCTTATTTCTGGCTAGTCCTTAACCTTTTACTTTTTCTTTGTCTTAATGTTTTCTTCATGCCCCGGCTTTTATTGCAGAGGGCAATTTTCTTGCTTATAAAAAAGTACAGATAGATAGATAGATAGATAGATAGAGAGAGAGAGAGAGAGAGAGAGAGAGAGAGAGAGAGAGAGAGAGAGAGAGAGAGAGAGAGAGAGAGAGAGAGAGAGAGAGAGAGAGAGAGAGAGAGAGAGAGAGAAATCCTAATTTTCGGCATTATTGTCCTTTATTTCCGAGATACTTGCACACTCTTCATTTTCCTGGATGTCTAGGCTTCTTTTTGACAAAACTTCACTTGCCTATGTCTGTGTTTTTATTATTATTATTTTCAAAATTACTACTACTACTACTACTACTACTACTACTACTACTACTACTACTACTACTACTACTACTACTACTACTACTACTACTACTAAATTTTGTTTAAGGTCTTTCTTCAGAGGGTTAAGAATTATTATTTTCTCATACCACTTTTGAGATATATTGTGCGTGTACTTACATAATTGTCCTTACCTAACTATGCGTGTGGAAAAGAGCCCTATGCTCGTAATTTCCCGTTTCTTGATCTATTTCATTTTAATACTCATTGGTAATTATCATATTTGACGTTAAAACTATGAATGCTGTTAGCACTAACTATTTCCTCTCTTAGAGAATCCCAGTCCTCAACTATCGCACTAAAATGATACTTCCTTACATCCTGCAAAGAAGTTTCTCATGAAACGTCAATCTACAACATTTAGGTTTAGAACCATCCATATCAAAATACCGCTCCTTGTCCAGTCTGTCATAACAATGAAGAACTAAGAAAGCCATAGCCATATCCCCTCTTCCTTTTAGCTTCAAATGATGATAAGTCTAACTCCCTTATCGTCTCCTCAAAACTGAGATTACATATCTCTCTTACTTGTTTAGTAGTGTGTATTTGAATTTTTCCAGTTTATTTATATTCTAAGAGGCAGATGCATATTGAAGTTTTGGCTTCACATAAGCTACTTAAATAGTTTTGAACATTTCCTTGTTCATGTGTTTGAAGCCCACCCTTACTTTTGCTAAGAAAGCATATCTAGCCTTTACTATACCTTGTATATGAGTTTCCTGAGATAAATCTGCCGGCATTATTACCCTAGATCTCTCTCGTTCTCTATCTCTTGAAGTTCTGCGCCTATTTTTGAGTACTCAAACTTTGGTCTTCTTGCAGTCGTCCTATTCTAATTACCTAAAATTTTTAAGTATTGAAGTTCATTAGCCACTTCTCTGATAACTCATGCAGACTGTTTAGGTCTTTTTGAAATTCTTTACATTGTTACCGTCATTTACTTACTTCACATTCTCTGCATCATTTGCAGATACATATAAAACGCATTTACAGGCTCCAGTAGGTCATTTACATATACAAAGAGCAAAAGTGGCCATAAAACTGATCTCTGTGGCACCCCACTACTAACATTTCCCCAGTGAGACTCAAAGTGTCTTACTCTCTCTGTTCCCTTCCTTCTAAGTAAATTGTTATCCACTCCAAGACATTTCTACCTCTTCTTGCCATTAATTGCAGCTTCTTAATGTCTTCCATATGGACCTATATCAAATGCCTTCTGAAAATCTGAGGATATCCAATCTGCCCTCTCGTTCTTCTAAAATCTGGCTTACCTCATCATAAAATTCTAATACGTTTGTTACTGTAGATCTGTCTTCTCTAAAACCATATTGTCTCAGTGACAAAAAGGAATCCAAGTGGAACGAAATGCGTTTTCATGGGAGTTGCTCTGTAACTTGAACTATGCATTTGTGCGCATTTAACGGCATACATATGTATTGCTTAAACATATTTTATTTTTAATATGCATTGTTTTTTCATAGCCAAGTCATTATTTTTCTTGCTCTTTTGCATGATTATATATTTCTCTCTCTCTCTCTCTCTCTCTCTCTCTCTCTCTCTCTCTCTCTCTCTCTCTCTCTCTCCTCTCTCTCTCTCTCTCTCTCTCTCTCTCTCTCTCTCTCTCTCTCTATATATATATATATATATATATATATATATATATATATATATATATATATAAATATATATATATATATATATATATATATATATATATATATATATATATATATATATATATATATATATATATATATATATATATATATATATATATCCCGAACATACATACAACCATAATTGTAAATAATTTCTCTCTCTCTCTCTCTCTCTCTCTCTCTCTCTCTCTCTCTCTCTCTCTCTCTCTCTCTCTCTCTCTCTCTCTCTTAAA
>JAXCGZ010013583.1:10000-22500 GCA_037179515.1 Halocaridina rubra
AGCTTACAACATATGCACAGATGTTCTGTGATGTATTATAGGAATACAAAACCCTAAATAAATTTATATTTATAATTAAAGCGTTAATGCAAAATACTGTTAGCTTTGCCTCCAATTGTCATTAGATAATGTATTTTTTATCAAGATGTTAAACTGTTGTTGTTTCTCATTATATGCATCAATTCCCTATTCAAATGGGGGTGGGCACAGGTTGGAGCATAGCAATTAAGGAATAATACCCTTTCTAATAACCCACAGCCGGCTCAAATATAGGATTGTTAGCGGTCTAACTAGTACGTTACTGTTCCCCTTACCAATATGTTAAACAAATGAATCATAAATTAGTTGTTTAGAAGTATGATCTTTTGACTGATTTACTAGCTTAACACTATCAGAACTAACTCATGAGTTTTACAATCATACTATTTTGCAACATTTTCATTTTAAACTACAACTAATTTGGTGATATACATGTACATCTAAGCCAATGAAGGGAAAACACTTAAAATCGGAGTGCCACAGTGCTTAAGAGAGTATATTACCGGCCATGGATTCCAATAGGCTGTCAAATTGCCAAACAGATTTCAGAGAAATCTCCCATGTCGAGTATTCTAACCATTTGGCTACTGTGGTCCCCCATTACTCTGAATCTCTAAAATATTACAGTTTTCATTTAAAGTACAAGAACATTGAATATTTTATTTACTATGCATTTTTATTTTCTTATTTGCTTTTTTCTACAGTCTTATACCCATTATTTGGATTAACGTCTGTTCGTTGCAGTGGGTTGGCCCATGGAACCATTCCCCCATTGCGATTCTTCAGCTGTAGGTCAAAATAGGACTGTCCAAGACAGCTCAATGTTAAGTCTTCCTTCAGTTAAGGTTCTTTTTCATACCTGCATCCACAGTGAATATTCTTTGATATTCATCACACATCTCTTATTATCCCTTCACATCTGACATGTCACAACACTCCCATTTCAGTTTCACTTTGCTTTACGTTTTCTTCATGCCTAGGCCTGATGAGGGCAATTTCTTTGCCTGTCCTAGTGTCACACTCAAAGTAAAAAATTTAAAATAATACCTATATCTATTTATCTACTGAGGTAACTCTGATGAGTAAATAAATATACTCTAAAGCACTAAAATACTCCGTTGTTTCTCGTTTTATCTTCTTGAAAAAATAATTGTATTTACAATATTCATGTGCTGCTCACAAAACAGATTCATGTACAATTAACTGTGCATTTTAGAGGGTAGGACAAGAATAATTCCTTTATGATCTCCTGCACGTCATACATCAATTAAATGGAGTGGAGCAAGGGGCCAGGGAATCATCTCTATAGTATATTCCTCCGAGAACACAAACGTCTTTGCTCTCATTTAGCCACCCCTCTTATAAGGTGGATTATAGCTTTTGTATATAGAGAAAATTTCACTTACAGTGCCTTCTAAATCGGCAGTTCTTGAATGACATGTTGTTACTGTTGCATGATGCCATTTCAGAAGCTCTGCCATTGGAGTGCCAACAATCTTGCTCCTCCCTACTACTACTGCTTTGGCACCCTGGATTTTGGCACCTGACCTATAATAATAAATAATTATGTTATGGCTTTCATTTCAAACAAGACACCATACCTGGTAAAAAACAGTTTTCTCTTTCATACAAGACGACCTTGCCACAACCAGGAAAAGAAAAAACTGAGGCAATTGACGCAGGTCTGAGAACACCATAGGATGTTAGGAAGAGTATTCAGTCTTACTCCCCAAGCTCCAACCTATCTATGTCCCCTCTCATTCACAGATAATAACTGACATAAAACAATGCATGCACACACACTCATAGGCATTTCTCTCATCATACTAACTAGTTCACAGTATTACAATGCAAGAAGGAAAGAGTAAAAACTACTTATTCCATGCCAAAGTATATCCCAAAACTAGACCTCAAGCTTCCCTGGTTTACCATGGAAATAAGAGATACGGATTCTCAGTTATGATGAAATACCTAGGACATTAGACTTCCTATCAAATGAAGCTAGAGGGGAGAGGATAATGTATTTATAGTTTAAATTCTCCATGGATTTGACAGAGTGGATAAGGAATGATATTTTGATATGGGTGACTAGAAAGAGAAGTCATGCTTTGATGCTTTGCAAAAACTTTTTAGAAGCATGAAAGGAAATACTTTTCTCAGTGCAAGAGTAGCTGATAATTGGAATTCGCTAATTTACGAAAGAGTGAACGCTAATTGGATTAACTATTTTAATAGGAGACCTGAAGTGTTAATGAGTAAAATATGAAATTGACCAGGAGATGGAGAGTTAAAGTGAATGTAGTTAGCTGTATGCACACGCTAAAAATTCCCATTCACAAGCATAAATGCATGCGTGCATATATGTAGATTTAAGACTAATGCACTATAACAAGGAATTTTCATCAGTAATATTATCACACTATATACCTCCCAACTTACTGTAAGATAATGGTTTAGATACTTGCCTGCGAATAAGTTCCATGCAACCATTGGGAGTGCAGGGTAAGAAGCCACCATCAAGCATACCATGAGACAGTCTACCAGCACTTGCTGTAGTCAATCTACAAAGTAAATAGATCAACTAATGCTGATAAAATAATCTGAACTGTAAATTCATTTTGCCAATATTATTCATTTGATTTATTCATGCCAAAACTTTACAAAGTAACATATATCCAAGAATAATTTCCACTGCAATATATTAACAACAAAAAAACAGGTAAAATTCAGATTAATGTATAATATTCAGACCTTGGAAAATTTGTTTCAAGACTTTACTTTAGTAATATACCTCTTTCTATATACAAAAGCCAAAATCCCCTTTACAAGGGGGTTTGCAGAATCAAAGCAAAAACTAGACTTTGTAGGAAGAAGTGCATTTGAGGCAATTCCCAGTGCCTTTACTCCATTCCATTCAGTTGACTTTTACAACATGCAGGGAAACATGGAGGAGGCATTCTTGTCCCTCAATCATGAGGATATAAATGATATCGAATTAGTAGTTAATATTCACTTCTGACAAGCACTAAATATACCATACCCGTCTACATCTTTATCTGGCGAAACAGTATCAAGAACTAGATCCGAGTCAATTTTATTGTCAGAATCCAACGGCATCTGAACAATCATTCCATGGATATTTGGATCATTATTTATTTTTTTCACTTCTTGAATAAGCTGGAAAAAAATCAGAAAAAGGAATTTAATTTTCATTTTTTTTCAAGGATGTCCTTCCTAATGACTCATGGAGGGCTCATTCACGGGTCTGTCACTACTCAATTGAGTGCTCTTACTAGACTACTGCTTTAACTTTAAGTTTTAATAGAAAACTGAAAACAAGTTTGTACATTTAATGAAAAAAAAAATCCAGAGGTAGTATTCAAAAAATCTAAGAATGGAAAACATCTTAAAACTTTCTCTACATCCCTGTGAAGTCAGAAGTTCCCACAGAAATTATTAATCAAAATAGTAGTTTTAGAACACATGGAGCAGTTTTTATCAAAAGTTCAGATGAAAATTCTTTGTAAGCATTTTATATTATTCATACTGATATTTAAATAAGTACTACTAACAAGTATTTAAATGGCAATGTGCCAAAAAGCTTCAATATATTAATAGTTTTAGCAATTTTTCCATTGTCTTATTGCACTATGGACTTGATATACAAACTTCTAACAACTACTTATTTTCAAAAGTAGTACGAGTCACAATATATTGATAAATAAGCTATCAGACTATACTTTTTACATATACCTAACTTCTTATCATACATATCTGACTTTTTATTATACTTACCTGTGCTTGAGTAATCGTTCGTGGATACTTAATGTGTTGAGCTTTGATGCCAATCTCTTCAGCCGCCTTGACTTTCATACGTATGTATACATTGCTGTCTTCACGACCACCAACCTTTACACAAGGAATAAAACAACATAACATAACCGGATCACATCACAGGGGAGGTTAAAGCAGCGGAAATTTAAAAGAAAGTACAAGAAAGTTTACAGTGGTACGGCCATGTAATGCGAAGAGAAGAAGACCTTGCGTGTAGGAGGGCTGTGGATATTGAGATGATGGAAGAAGGTTCAATGAAAGGATAATATAGCATATGGATAAGGGGATAAGAGTACAGGATAAGCGAGGCAGGAAAAGGTGGAAAAGGATAGCAAGACACAGCAACTCCATATGAAAATTTACATAACTTTCTCTTTGACTTCCCATGGGATGGCTACTGACTTCAGTCCCGCAACCCTGATCAGGTAGCTCTAAAAGTTGCCGAGATCATGACCTCGGGAAAGGAGGTGTACATCCCCTCTTCTACAAAAACTTTTTCTCCCCCTAAACCTTGGTTTGACCGTGCCTGCTCCATGGCTATCCAGGTTAGGAATCGGGCACACCGATCTTACCAAGCCTCTCCTTCCAGTTTATTTCGCTCTGCTTTATAAGGCATCCTTTATAAGAAGGAAAGTTGATGACCTTAACTCCTCTCCCACTGACAAATGTTTCTAGTTCTCAGCCAAAAACTTCCGTAACTCAAGCTCTCCCCCTCTCATTCATTCTGATGGTTCTATAGTTTGCTCTCCCACTGACTAAGTCCACTCTCTTTGGCTCTCATTTATCTGCCAACTCTTCCATTAACGATTCCAGCACACCTGTCCCTCAATCTTTACCCACCTCTAACCCTGTGCCCTCCCTTGTTTCTTCATACAAAGTTCATAAGGTTCTTCACTCACTAAAGACGAACAGGGCATCTGGTCCCGATGGTAACCCTGCAAGGTTCCTTAAGGAGATCGCAGATGAACTGGCTCACGAGCTTTGCCATCTTTTTCGCCTCATTCTGTCAAGCAGTATCCATCCTTCATCTTGGAAGCACACTCTAGTTCAACCTGTTCCTAAGAAGGGTGACCGCTCTATTCCTTCAAACTACCGACCTATTGCCCTAACCTCCTCTACTGCTAAAGCTTTGCTCAATGCTCACTTCTTGAAATGCCTTGAATCTAACTCACTTATCTCCGATCACCAGTACGACTTCTGATCTGGATTCTCTCTCTCTTCGCCGTAAGATATCTTCCCTTTCTCTTTTCTTTCACTACTACTTCCATCGCTGCTCTGTTGAGTTGGCGAGTTACATCCAGCACCCACTGCCTAGGCCGCGCAACACTTGCCAAGAGGACTCATCTCACAGGTACTGAGTGGAGATTTGTAGCTTGCGAATTGGTCGGTGTGGCAACTGCTTCTTCCCATCTACCTCCAGACTCTGGAACTCTCTTCCTCCTTCTGTCTTTCCTAATTCTTATGACCTAACATCCTTCAATAAGCAGATCTATCGTCCTCTCAGGGCCTAGTCCTCCATATCTGTGGGTCCTCTGTACTTTGACTCTTTTTTCTGTCTGTTGTTTTCCTTTGTGTGACACTGCCTCATCTCTGCCTTGTGCTTAACCTTTTTCTTTTACTTTGTCTTGACGTTTCCTAGTGCCCGGGCCATTATTGATGAGGGCAGTTTTTGCCTGTCACGGTGTCACATTCATAAAAAAAAATATATATATACAGTATATAGAAATGGGTTAAAAGCCAAAGATGAAGAGGAATGATATACTGTACATTCAATTGATGTACTTATGGTAAACTCGTTTTATCAATATAATTTACCATATACATTTCAAAATAGCCTCATGTTTTACAAATTTTTTTATTTTTTATTTATGATAAAGATGATAAATAATGTACCTGAACGATAGCAAGGCCAGGAGCAAATCCAGGAAACTCATTTTTGAGAACTGTCACTTGTTCTTTCAATTTATTACGGACATCTCTGAAAATAAAATACATTCAAATTAACCTATTACTATCTCTTGTAGAGTACTTTTAAAAAGCAAGTTACTGTGGAAGTACTGTTAACTAAAACTTCCATATCATCATGGATACTTTCTAGCTATAAAATGAAGGAAGAAAGGAACAACCAGAACTAACTGTTCTGAGGACCAAATTAAAGTTACCCACTGTTACCATGAAATATAACTGTTTGCCATTTTGTGTCAATATTAATCTCCATTCGAATGGGAGTGGACACAGAAATGTAGGAACTAAGAAATTAAGGCTGGCTCTTACTAACGCCCCCAAGTGTCCACAAACACTGATCTGTCACATCCTGAGTCGAGCCCTAACTACTCCACTACCACGGTTGCCATTACTATGAAATATAACTGGTATTAATAATATCAAATAAGTCAGTTAACCACTTCAGTCCATAATTCAATCATTACTGCATAAACCATGAAACCACTGCCGTCCTGAAGCATTAACTATCTTGAAAATACTGAAAAAGAAAAAACTTACTGAGCAACCTCTTTCCCTAAGAGCACCTTCGCTTGTCCAGTCTCCGCCATACTGAAACAAAAGTAAATATATATTTTACTATGAGATTTTTATAATGCTAGAGTCACTTTCCTTGTGGGTGACTCAAGTAGGGTGGTGAGGGTAAGTATGGCAATCATTTATCCCCAAGAAGCTAAGAGGAGTGACTGAGGTATGTCTGTTCTGGGGAAAGTGTGGCTTTTGACTAGGCCACTCCCTAACAAGGGGGACTACACCCACCGTGTATATATGTAATTTTTATGACTACAGTACCTTAGAGATTGTAGTCTTTGAAGAGCAGCACCTAATATCTAGATCTGTCACTTATTTTACCTATTTTAGCTAATCCTTAATTAAGAATAAAAAAAATATATACTGTATATGTATCGTATATTGTAAAGACGAATAACCCCCAGAACCGCATACAGTGGAAAATAACGCTGGAAATAGTAAAGTTTAGTTAAGGTATGATACTTTACATTACATTAGGTTAGGTTGGGTCGTTATCTTAAGTTACGTTAGGTTTGGTGACTTGCCTTGTATATGTTACAGTTAATATGTATAATCAGTTAATATGTATATTCCCTGAAAAAAACAGTTAATAGATATATTACCGGTTTCACTCAGGGAATATACATAACTAAAAATTTCAGTTATTATACATATTACCTGAAATTTGGAGGCATTTTTTATACATATTCCCTAAACTGAAAATTGAAGGGGTGAAGTGAAAATATGACAATACAATATGAAAAATAAAATACGATAACTCTTGATATTCAAGACAATACTAAAAGTGACATTTGTTACGCTTTGTTGTTACATGGCAGTTTAGAATGATATGTAAAAATCCAAGACAATACTAAAAGTGACATTTGTTATGCTTTGTTGTTACATAGCAGTTTAGAATGACATCTAGAGTTACATTTCAGCTGAGATTTAAAGCATTTGCATCTTTTTGTCTGACATCTTTTTCCATGACAATTACATCTCACAAAACCTTGACCTCCGCAAGTAGAAACCTCCTGGACTGCTTTTCTCAGTGGGAGTGTCGTTTGCATATCCATATCTTCAATGGAGTACAGAGCATACCTGCAAATATCAAATTGATTTCTACTAAATTTTCCGTCTAGCACACCACTTTTGGTTGCAATTTTGTACAGCTCTTGTGAATCTCTTTCAACAATGACTCCAATCAAATTTTTAGGATCAGTTCTTCCTCGATCAACATTAGGGATTGGAACAGTGACATTGTCACCAACATTTGCTTCTGTCAGGACTCGTCGACTCCTTTTCACCATTTTCTGGGCTTGTAGTTCCTGGGCTTCCCTCGCTCTTTTTCTCTCCTTAAAGACCTGATTACGATGCAGTGCCAGTGGAGAAATGGATTTGGAGTAAGGATCGTTAGACGAAAAATTCGCTAGTTAAGCCACGCGTTAGTTGAGGTATTACGTATGTAAAAAAAAATAGTCAATTGAGTTTATAAATCATATTTCTTTATTAAAGGCTAAATAGTCATCTTTTAGAATTTAAAAACTTTATTAACAAGTAGGCTTCCAGCTTATTGACAGCTTCATATAAAAATGTGCAGTCTTTTATGATTGCTTATCGATTTTGTGTTGGTTTTATGCAATTCTTTGGCTTGCATGAGTTATATTGTAGTGCTCTCTTCCTTTACCCTCTATGTTATTTTCAGTTTAGGGAATATGTATAAAAAATGCCTCCTAATTTCAGGTAATATGTATAATAACTGAAATTTTTTGGTAATATGTATATTCCCTGAGTGAAACAGGTAATATATGTATTAACTGTTTTTTTCAGGGAATATACATATTAACTGATTATATGTATTAAGTGTAACATATATATGAATAACCCTAGAGCACCCTGGCTTTACTCTTTATAATATCCAATAAATCTCTAAATTAACTAGGCTTGTGAGCTGAATAATATTTCAAAAGACTGTCTGATCTAAGTATAGTATATACACAACAAGAATTAACCTCACTCATACTTTGCTGACCAGTTTTGTAAAAAATATACCTTTGAATTAGTGACACATCAATTAAAAAATAAATGCATTACCTACATAACTTTTTAATTTTATACTAAAGTCTTGAATAAAAAATAATGGTTCTTTACCGTCTCAGCATTAAGCGCATCCTTCAATAAAACTGTCATCCTACTTAATACATGAGACTCCTTTCCACAGACAAAAGATTTAAGACATAGAATAATTAACTAACAAGCTTTTATTATATTTTGACTATTGGAAAAGTAAATTTAAAACTATTCTTACCTTGCATTGTGATTTTAAAAAAATAAAAAGTACTGTATTATGAAAGGCTTTGTGGCACTTATTTAAGTATTTATTTCCCATTACTTTGATGCTACCCAAACCAATATATGTAGTGCTTGCCTTAAATGCCCTACATAGGAGCTACACTAATAGTGACTAAATACTGTGAAGTAGGAAAGAGGTCCTGCTCAATCTGAAATTCTGTTTTACTTAGACCTATTTAAATATGAATTGTGACAAAGATTACAGTAATATTGTATTTAACAGCCTGTGATATGTGCAGTGGTACTTGGCACACCCATCTTACAGGCCTCCCTAAGCCATCTGTATTTATTAAACAGATTATCCCTCATAGGTATTGACGATGAATTAAATGCGCTCAAGAGAGTCTGCTTCAATATTTCCTAGTACCCTTTGATGAGATTGAATTCACATTGGTCGCTTTTTGACTCACGCACTCTACCAATGAATTATTGCACCCCCCCCATTTTACTGCATATATATTGTACTATAAAGCTTTTCAGAAAATATTTCTCTCATTACTTCAAAGGTATCACACAAAAATTTATGGTGGCAGCTCACTGATTCTTAAGGGGTTCTATAGGGATCAGTATTAGGGCCAATTCTGTTCTTTATTTGCGTAAATGAGATTCAATATTTCAAATCCTAAATGAATGAGTACAGGAAAGAGTGCAAACAAGACCATGCTAGGATAGTCAACAGCAAACGAGGTACTTTAAGAATCTGAGAATGAAAGAAATCTAGGGATCAATGTTTTGGCCAAATAGTCAGAGGAAATGAATATAAATGAAATAGCAAAGGCAACACAATTGGTCAACGAAATGTTTCGAAACCTTAAAAAGTTTTCGGCATAACCTAAGCATGAATATGCAGCACTCTTCTGGAATTTACACTAAGATTAAATATTAATAAGTTGGAGAATATATTTAGGGACATACAATAAAGCTGGTGATAGAGATGCAAATTTCCAGTTCTGAGGAAAGGCTGAATAAATTAAAATTACAACCACTTGAAGCTATCATAGTTTTAGTAGGGTTGACAGGGTGCGGTTCTTTGATATATGTGGCTCTAGAATTTGAGGTTAGTGTTAGAAACTTTCTGTAAAAACAGTTTTATAGGATATTGAGGTAATTCTTTTTTAGTGTTACTAGTCGGTAACTGAAATTCGTTGATAGAAGAAACAGTAACTGCTAAATTCATTCATAGATTTAAGGAAAGATATGAGTTGGTGAGAACAAATGAAACCAAACAGAAGATGGGGAGTTACATGCATGGGGCTCTCTTCTGTGGGCACAATTAGGTAATTGGGTATATACCGACTTGCAAAGACGGTCAAAGGTAAAGTTTTAGAAGAGGGGATTCTTCTCACTATAATAGAGCCGCATTTTTCTAATAATTTTCGTTGTGAAATAAATTACTCTGAACTCAATTTCTGGCGCAAAAAAACATTTTTGGTGCGTCCAAACCTAACCAAATCTTACCTATCCTAGGGGAACGCATCTGGCCTAATCAGGGGATTCGCCCCCGGACCCCTAGGGTCATATTTTCCTTAAACAGGGGGTTATGCCCCCCGGATCCCTTTATGGGAACAGTGTTTTTGCGCCAGAAATGGAGTTGAGATTCGTTTATTTCACAACGAAAACTATCAGAAAAATGCGGTTTTATTATTGTAAGAGAATAATCCCCTCCTCTAAATTAATACCGATGATAAGGAGGTAAATTTCGGGAAATGAGAATAAAAGCTTATGTACCCTCCAACCTCAACTACTGACTCATCATCTGTATCATAATTATTTACTATTATTGTCATAACTGCATTGGGAATACTAATTAGTTTTGCAACACACTAGTTTTGCATCTGTAGACTATTTTTCACCAATATATTTTTGTGCCACTAAAAGACGAGGAAAAAAAATAAGCATCTCTACTGGAGTTTTATAGAGCATAATTTAGTTTTGTGGTAGGACTTGATAAATGAGAGTACATGAAACAGGTCAAAATCGAAAAGCTGCAAAATTGAAACAATGAAACACTAACAAGGCAAACTATGTTCTCGGACATGACCATGAATTACCTATGCACTTTTATGAAAGAAAAAATATATTCATGCTATATCAATTCTTGGGAGACTAATTTCAGCAATATTTCATAATAGTAAGAAAATCTGCGAGGAATATATAAATAATAATAGTGAACGTAATTTACGCTAGATTCGCTATTATAAATTGGATATTATACGTAGTATTTAATAAAAAAAAATAATTTTGAGTTAAATTAAAAATAATATTTATAACTTGGCAACACTGTGACCTTGAGTTACTCAAAACAATGTTGCCAACGCCATGAGAGAGAGAGAGAGAGAGAGAGAGAGAGAGAGAGAGAGAGAGAGAGAGAGAGAGAGAGAGAGAGAGAGAGAGAGAAGTACTACATGTATACACAAAACAGTAAAATACAGATGATCAGCCCTTGTATAATGGTTAGTCATTTTATATTATTATTATTATTATTAAAGAAAATACAGTATATATATATATATATATATATATATATATATATATATATATATATATATATATATATATATATATATATATATATATATATGGATAAACTGGAGAAGACGCACCACAGTGCTGTCAACTCGAGAGGGCACTCCTCATAATTGGCCAACTGGAGATAACCTAACTTAACCTAATCAAGGTGCTGTATCTACAGTTGCTTAATTGTGAGATGCATTATCTCCAGTTGGCATATATATATATATATATATATATATATATATATATATATATATATATATATATATATATATATATATATATATATATATATATATAATATTATAGAGTATCTCTTTTATACTGTATATGGACAAATACCAACCCCAGCAATTTCGCTCTCGCTTATTAAAAGAAAAGAAAATATTAGTAACATTGCATACAGTGAAATTTAACAACATTACGTATACGAAGAAAACGTACCAGAAAATGAGAGTACTATTATATAAAGTGGGTATCTGTAATAACAGAGATTCTTATCTAATTCCTATTGTATAACACGACAGATATATATATTTTTTCATATAAAGGCCAGGAAGGTAGTGACAGTATTGAATGAAATAAACAGTATGATGCATATTCATAATTTGTCTACAATGGTCAGGTAAACTAAGAAATATGATTAATTACCAAGCTTCTTTTCACCACACCATTGCTTCCAACATTCATAGGCATATAAAAATAGTCTCAAGAGCTTAATTGTGTATATATTGGTAAAGACAACAGCCTTACTTATGACTGCAGGAGCAAGAATGCATATGCCAACCAATCCCAATAAAAGGACAAAGAGGGGCCTTCTGTCTGACTCGTGGGGCATATAAGGACCTCCTAGTTTACTCCTGGGGCATATAAAGACCTTCTGTTTTACTCGTGGGGCATATATGGACCTTCTGTTTTACTCGTGGGGCAAAATACCTTGTCTTACTCGTGAAACACAATGGCACCTTCTATTTTACTTGTGGGACAAAATGGACCATCTAATGCGTGGACAAGGGGGAATAGCTGTTCAACTCGTGGGACAAAATAGGACCTGTTTTACTAACAGGTCATATACAATTAATTGGCAGCACTGCTGGGTACACCATGACTTGTCCTTTGCTTAAAACAGGTTGGGTGGCAACAGATGTATCTACTAACAAGGGTCTCCAAAGGTCCTTTTTCCCCTAACAGGAAACAGGTCATACCACATTGCATAGTTTTCCCATAGAAATTTTTGATTCTGAATAATA
>JAXCGZ010013583.1:27500-32500 GCA_037179515.1 Halocaridina rubra
TGCTCCACCTTACAATCACTTCTGTCGTTGCCTCCCCCTCCGCGTGTTTCACTAACCTCCTCTTTGCACAATACCTTTCATACACCTTTACATTACCTACCTGTAACCATACCTCATAAGCCCACTTCTTTTCGGCTACAACTGCACTCACCTGCTCATTCCACTATTCACTACCCTTCCTTTTACTTCCACCAGTTAGTCTCATTCCGCACGCTGCCCCGGCACACTTCATAACTTCCCCCTTGAAACAGCCCCATTCTTCTTCCACTCCCTCCTCCGCTTTCTCTTTCAATACATTCCACACACCTCTTACACTAGTCTTATGCTCACAGTCTTTCTCTTTCCTATACAATTCATTAACTTTTAGCACCTCTCTTCCTCTCTTGCTTCTCATTTCTCTCCACTTTTCTCCCACTCTCACTCTACTTTCCACTAAGTAATGATCAGATATTCCACTACTAGCTCCTTTCAGTACATTCACATCCAATACTCTTCCAATCACCCTCCTGTTCACCACAACATAATCCAATAATATTCTGTCAACTACTCTTCCATTATCAACTCTGACCCATGTATACTTGTGCACATCCTTCTTATTAAATACAGTATTAGCGATCAACATCTCCCTTTCAATACACATTTCTATAATTTTCTCCCCACTCTCATTCCTACCAGGTACTCCATGCTTCCCAATAACATCATCCAATGGCTCATTCCCTACTCTAGCATTCAAATCTCCCATCAACACCACATTCACATTCATTCCCAAGTCTTCCATACACTCGTTCAATTCCATCCAAAATTCTTCTCTTTCTTCCTCACTTCTTTTACTGTCAGGGCCATATGCGCTCACAAACATCCAGGCCTCGCATCCCAGCCTCATTTTAGCCACTATTATTTGAGAAGGTACTACCTTCCATTCCACCACACACTTATTCATTTCTTCACTTACTAACAGAGCCACTCCCTCTCTTCCTCTCCCTCTCTCAACTCCAGACACCCTACCTACCACACACACACACACACACAAATATATTTATATATATATATATATATATATATATATATATATATATATATATATATATATATATATATATATATATATATATATATATATATATATATAATTATGATGACTTAGTGCCTCTAATGCAACTCTGAAAGAAGAGTGAACACATATTTATACCTTCTTCAACAGATTTCTGCCAGATTTATGACTCATGAGCAAGTCCTTTGACGACATTTCGTAAAATTTTAGTCATCAGTTTTTGTTGCAAACTGCAAGGGTATTTTCTCCTCTCTCTCTCTCTCTCTCTCTCTCTCTCTCTCTCTCTCTCTCTCTCTCTCTCTCTCTCTCTCTCTCTCTCTCTCTCTCTCTCTCTCTCTAATAAAATTCGCTACATATTCCTGTCAGTATGGGGACCATTTGATGTAACTGCCTATTATGTCAATAAATTTTTTGAATTGAATTGAATTGAATTGGGGACCACTGTGGCCTAGTGTTAGAATACTGGACGCGGGACACCATAATCAGGATTTTTATCATTTACCGAAACTTATCGTATTATTAATTAATATTACTAACACAGTCAGCATTTATAATTTCCTCACTTGGCGATTTCAAATGGACAAAATTTTTTTACACTAAAAGGTACTTTATTCCTGCAATAAAAGTTTCCATATAATGTTTCGAAGTAAAACCTCTATTTCTAGAGCCACCCATATCAAAGCATCGTTCCCTAACAACATTGTCAAAACCATGAATATGTTTAAAATTCGTTACCATAATCCTTCATTCTTCTAGCTTCGAGTGGTGGCAAGACTGACTCATTTAGCCTTTCCTTACGCGAGATATCGGTTTTTCTTTCTACAGCTTCAAAGAATTATAAAGTTTCTCCAGATCAGCTGAAGAATCCCCCCCCCCCTAGAGTGCCCGGCGTAACAATTTCAGAGAGAAACTAGAGATGGGGAGTGTTGTGACATGTCAGATGGGAAGGGCTGAAGGGATGTGTCGGGTTAGGTTGGGTTAGGTCTGTCTGTTTATCTACCTTGGAATATGCGGATGGATGGATGAATTTAAATTATAAAATAAAGACCTAACCCAACCTAACCTAACCTAATCTAACCAAACCTAAACAGACAGACAGTACTGAGTGGGTCTGGGGGAAATTCTTCAGTTGATCCGTTTCTCCAATTTGTACATTTTTTATGTGCATATTCCAGAAGGGTGCTGTATATTCAGGCTTAGGCTTCCAATAAATCATACAAATATTTCAAAATGTTCTTGTGTTCATATGCTTGAGGCCATACTTATGTTTGCTAAGTATGCATGTGGTACCTTGACTATATCATTTCAGTAGTCACTGTGGCTCAAACGGTAGCGCCCGCGACTCTGAGGAGTGAGGTCGAGGGTTCGAGCCCCGTCACGGTCTGACATTAGCAAGGGCATGCACTCAGGGTAACGATTACATCTGTCAAAACGAGTCCTTCGCAAAAAGGCGACCATCCCAGCCCTTGGTAGAAAAGGGAGTACGTGACGTAAAACCGGAACACCTTGGCTATATAATTTCTCTGCATTTCCAGAGACAAACCTGTCAGTACAGTTATCCCAAGACATATGTATAATAATGTATATGTATAATGTAATAAAAATTCACTGAAATAACATAAGTTTGCAGTGTTAAGCTGAAAACTGAGATAAGATGGTCAGTGAAATGACCAATTGCCATATTGTTTATCATTATTATGATTGTCAATATTATTGTAATTTTCATTATCATTATTGCTTGCTTTGAAGAACATATATATATATATATATATATATATATATATATATATATATATATATATATATATATATATATATATATATATATATATATATATATATATATATATATATATATATATATATATATATATATATATATATATTATTATTGTTATTATTTTTAAATAGTTGTGGAGCGGGCTAGTTAGCTTGTTAACAAGCTCCATTTGATGTAATTGCCTATTATGTCAATAATTTTTTTGAATTGAACTGAATCTCGTCCACAGATTCTTGAAGCTCCTCTTCTACTATTGAATACTCTCCTACATGGTCCTACTTGCATGCTCGTCCATATTAATTTATTTACATTTTGAAGTGTTGACTCCCATTAGTCACTACGTAGGTCTTCCAGAAGTTCTCTACTACTATTTTTCGTCTTTTAAGCTCAACAGTTTTTGCATTGTCTACAAAACATATTTAAAATGTAGTTACATACTCCGGCAGATCATTTAAGAAGTGGGGTTCCCTGTAGAACCCCGCTGCTAACTTTCCTTCAGATAAACCCTAGTTTTCTTGATTCAACTCTCTCCTCCCATTCTCCTGAATAAGTTTTTATCCACTTCTGAACATTTCCATACACACACACACACACACACACACACACACATATATATATATATATATATATATATATATATATATATATATATATATATATATATATATATATATATATATATATATATATATATATATATATATATATATATATATATATATATAGAGAGAGAGAGAGAGAGAGAGAGAATCACAGTTGACGTTCCATCGACATCATATCTACAGCCCTTTCACCGAGAGAGAGCACTCACCTATGCAGCAAAATTAATGTGAATTTTTAAATTTTTAGTTTATCGGCTGCTTAATTTACGCGTAATTCAAATTACCTAATTGTGTTCTATATATACAATTAAAACTTTCCACTATTGCTCACAGGAAATGTAATATTAATCCAAGAAAAAAAAATAATAAAAGCAGTAACGACGTATGAGAAATTTCCACTGTTGATAACATTCCTAATTGATGACGTCATCAAAGGCATTGCACAATGGTATGACATCATCGAATTATCGCCTCGAGTTTTCTGCGGTTTTAATATTAACTGAGTAATTCCATGCAGTTACCCCTCCTATATACGTTATAATCAAGCAAAATATAGTTATTGGAAGTATTCTGTACATTGAACACACAATGATTACAAATTTAAGGATCTATATTATCTACGAAAATAAGTTTCGAAAATTCTCCATTAAAACTGGCAACTTGTCGCACCGAAGTGAATATAAACTATGATGCTCGCAAAGAGACTCCATTAAACACTGAGTAACTACTGGGGGTATCCCAGAACTTCTATGGGTGAGATGATTTGATATTATTTACTCTAATATAAATTAAATCAACATGAATATAATTATATTGAAACAAAATTGTTTTTTGCAACATACTTCTAATAAAACATTTCAGTTTGCTATCAATATTAGCCTCTCTCTCTCTCTCTCTCTCTCTCTCTCTCTCTCTCTCTCTCTCTCTCTCTCTCTCTCTCTCTCATATATATATATATATATATATATATATATATATATATATATATATATATATATATATATATATATATATATATATATAGTTACGTTATTTACCTAATCTTACTAATATTCTTTTTTCTCTACACAGAAAACAGGTTGAAAAGTTTATCAACAGAAAAAAATAGCGTTGCTTCTAACAAGGGAGTAGCCCAGAGAACAATGTGTGCCCAAAAAGTATCAAAAGAAGTCCATCTTCTTGACAACTTTGAAAAACTCGGAGACTCTTGGCCAAGTTGACTCGAAATTAATTTTGATGACTTGAAACTTTCTGATGAGTCACAGTCGGTTCTGTCTCACAACTGCAGTGAAGGAAAAGTTTACAGCAGCAGGTAATATAGTAATCTATTTTTTTTTATCTTGTACACCTTTGGTAGTGCTCTTGAGACGATTTCTGAATTGAGATCTACATGATTTCAAAAGGAATATATGAAGTACTGCATAGGGTGAAAAATTTAAGCATCACTGCAACTCTGTAGTAATATGTTTAGCCAGAATAATCCCTTTCTTTTGCAGAGACTGCTCTTCGGGATACTGTAGTTGGACTGGAACTTCTGAGAGTAGTATAGCTGGGAAATGTAAGCCAA
>JAXCGZ010013583.1:42500-52500 GCA_037179515.1 Halocaridina rubra
TATCTATCTATCTATCTATCTATCTATCTAGATATGCCACAGTACACCTCCTGTAAATTATGCAGCCGTCCTAATGTTAACACTCTTGACCACCATTGTCTTCAGTGCCCCACAGTGAGAGGTTTTACCACGAGGTCAGAACTTCATACAGATCTGCTTGTTCTTGCTTCATGATGACAACCTTGAATTGTTATTCTTGCTCGTTATCCTCACTTTGGTGGCCATTAATTATATTGTACTGTATATTTTATTGTATATTATATTGTATATTTTCTTTGTATGTTGCTGTATGATGCCGTTTTGTTTTTGTTTGTAATGTTTTTTTGAGTTCTGTGCTTCTCTGAGCTTTTATTTTGTATATAATGTACTTTGTGCTGCCCTACTGTGGGTTGTGTGTTAGAAAGTGGCAATGTTTTATCAGTGTGTACACTTCCTTGAAAAAGCACATAGCTAAGCGTGAAAAAGTTCAAAGACATGCCACGAAACTGGTGCCAGAAATACGCAATCTCAGTTATGATGAGAGGCTGAGGGAATTAGAGTTACCATCACTTGAAGCTAGAAGGGTAAGGGGGAATATGGTGACAGTCTTTAAATTCCTTCATGGTTATGATAGAGTGGATAGGGATCGATATTTTGATATGGCTGGCTCTAGAACTAGAGGTAATACTTTGAAGCTTGGTAAGAAAAGTTCTTTGGAGGATGTAAGGAAATACTTTTTCAGTGTAAGAGTAGTTGATAATTGGAATTGGCTAAGCGAGGAGGTAGTTAATGCTATCTCAATCCATAGTTTTAAGGACAGGTATGATAAGTATCACTAAGTCTAAAATGGAACCGATGAGGAGACGGGAAGATACGAGCTTTGGGCTCTTTCCCGTAAACACAATTAGGTAATCACAATTAGGTAATCACACACACACACAGTATCTTTTAGTGCAAGCATAGATGGTGATTAGAATTCCTTGAGCCAGGAGGTAGTTAATGCTAACTCATTTCATACTTTAAGACAAATATGATGAGTATCATTGAGTATAAAAAATGGAATCGATCAGGAGACGGGAGTTATTAATATAGAGCTCTTTTCCATAAGCACAAATAGGTAATTACAAGTAGGAACTTACATGTACAATCATACTCAGGTCATAAAATAAATCTCCTTTGAGAAAAACTAACTTATACAATAATTATTCCAGAGACTTTGGAAGGAAAAAAAGGATAATTTTACTGAAGATGATGAAGCTGTTTTGGATCGTCTGCCTCGTCTTTGCAGCTGTCTGCCTCATTGCCATGGAAACAGATGCTCAGTCGAACTTTGGACCTACAGACATTACTGCAGGAGGGGTAAGCCATTAACGGGGAAGGGAGGCAAGAGCGAAGGAAGAATGGAAAGACAGTCACGTGAGAATGATGGATTGATAGAATAGCACCGTTTAGCACCGTTTTATGAGTTATCATTACCCCAATTCGACTGTGGGTGAACAAATTTAAATTCAGGCTGGATGCCCTTCCTAACACTCCTCTGTGGGCTCTAACCCGAGTTAGTCGCTCCCTAGCTCACACATTTTACCACTGAACTTCCGTGGTCCCAGAAGGAATGTCAGAATAAGAAGCGAAAATGTGAAAGGTTTAGTTCTCAGACGGCATAAGGGGAGAATGTCACATTTACTATTATTATTATTATTATTATTATTATTATTATTATTATTATTATTATTATTATTATTATTATTATTATTATTATTATTATTATTAATCCTGCTACTACCACTGTTCCGTATGAAATCCTGAGCTCACTAAGAAAAAACTGGTTACTATCATATGAGGGACACCACTTCCCTCTCCTTCCAATCCTCCATTTGACCATTGGAATGCTGAGGAGAGGCACTGTATGAAACTCCTAGGGGAGTTGAACTCAGGTCCTACTAGAGGAAGCGAGGTTTTGTATCCATTAAGCCACCCAAGGGGAGGTTTTTAACATATTTCTCACTCTTTATGTGTCACTATTAACCTCCATATAAATTAATTGGAGCTTGGAGAGTAAGGTGGGTTGCCCTTCCTAAAGCCTCACGGTGGGCTAGTTCCTGACTCTGTCATCTCCCTAGTAGAGTATTCTAACCACTATGCTACCGTGGTCACGGATGTTTTAACATTATAATTAACATATTATGTTATTAATTTCTATCAAATATCTATGTAACAAAATTGGGATCAGGTAAAGATTTATGACCCCCAGAATATTAAATCACCTTGAAAATGGATAGGATAAGTTGGATTAAGTTAGGATAGGTAAATGCCCAAACTAACCTAACTACCCTCACCTAACAACTTAAGGTGTTATTTAATGTTCTGTGCCTCGCTAATCTTGACCTGATGCGAAAACTAGATATATTTGTTTTCATTAACATGTTTTCATTTGTTTTCAGAGTTGTGGATGCGGTCCAGGTTTCATCTGTGTTTGGTTTGGGCGTTTTCACGCTTGCATCAGACTAAGGAGTGGTTAAAAACCCTCCCCCCCCCCTGCAATGCTCTCTTCATCAACTAAGTTCATGATCCACTTTTGATAGTCATGTTCGGGTCAAATTCATTTTAACTCTGGTTTCGTTTGATCTGAATCCGGATTTACTCTGAATATACCAACGGACGAATACTACGTATCTGACTTTGTTTATATTATAAGTTGTTTACCCAAGAAGGAGTTTGTTTATATTATAAGTTGTTTACCCAAGAAGGAACATATATGTCATATTACTAATTATATGTGATTAAATAACAGAACGAATATGTATCAGACAAAGTATATTATGAATCGCGTATTGCTAATATTTATCCCCTAAGACAACATCTCTTCATTATCACTTCAATTTTAGGTCCCCCTATAATGAAAAATAAGATAAATTGATTAATTATGAAGAAACCTTCAATTTAAAGTGTCTCAATAAATCAAAATTATATTTTATTGCGTATAGTTAATCCTATTAATATATTATATTAATGAATGATGTCTTCAATCTTATATGTGAAGAGTTTAAGTAGAAAAAACTACTTATATTCCTATCAAAATATACAGGATCAGTAGAAAAATGTCCTCTCTCTCTCTCTCTCTCTCTCTCTCTCTCTCTCTCTCTCTCTCTCTCTCTCTCTCTCTCTCTCTCTCTCTCTCTGAGACAAGAAAAAAAAACGAGCACTATCTAAGTATTTCCTATGCGTCAAAACTGTGGTTAAGGGAAAGACACACACACACACACACACACACACACACACACACACACACACACACACACACACACACACACACACACAAGATGCTGGAAACAAGCAAATGTGATACCTATCTTCAAAAAGGGAAGGAGGGATACGGCTCTGAACTATAGACCAGTTTCCTTGACCAGCATAGTTTGCAAAGTTATGGAGAAACTACTAAGGAAACATATCTCTCTTCACTTGGAATCCTTCAACTTTTTGTCAGTGAGGCAACATGGCTTCAGAGAAGGTAGATCAACAGTAACAAACTTATTAGAATTTTATGATGAGGTAAGCCAAATCTTACAGGAAAGAGAGGGCTGGGCAGATTGCATATTCCTAGACTTCCAGAAAGCGTTTGACACTGTTCCACATAGGAGACTTATTAGGAAGCTGCAATCAATGGCTAGAATAGGTGGAAATGTTTTGGAATGGATAAAAACTTACTTAGAAGGAAGGGAACAGAGGGTTAGAGTAAGACACTCAGTGTCTGAATGGAGAAGAGTTAGTAGTGGAGTTCCACAGGGTTCAGTTTTAGGACCACTTTTGTTCCTTGTATATGTAAATGACCTACCAGAGTCTGTAAATTCATTCATGAATATGTTTGCAGATGATGCAAAGATTGTGAAGAAAGTAAAACACGAGAACAATGGTAGAGAACTTCAGGAGGATCTAAATAATCTGCATGAGTGGTCAGAAAAGTGGTTAATGAAATTCAATACTTCAAAATGTAAGGTAATGAGAATGGGTACAAGTGCAAGAAGGCCCAAGCTTGACTACTCGGTGGTTGGAGTACAACTTCAAGAGACAGAAAATGAGAGAGATCTAGGAGTAAACATACTGGCAGATTTGTCTCCAGAAATACATATAAATGGCATAGTAAGGGCAGCATATGCATTCTTATCAAATGTAAGGGTAGCCTTCAGGTACATGGACAAGGAAATGTTCAGAAATATTTATGTAACCTATGTGAGACCAAAACTCGAATATGCAGCCCCCTTTTGGAATCCGCACTTGAAAAAGCACATAGCTAAGCTTGAAAAAGTTCAAAGACATGCCACGAAACTGGTACCAGTAATACGTACTCTCAGTTATGATGAGAGGCTGAGGGAATTAGACTTACCATCACTGGAAGCTAGAAGAGTGAGGGGGGATATGGTGACAGTCTTTAAATTCCTTCATGGTTATGATAGAGTGGATAGGGATCGATATTTTGATATGGCTGGCTCTAGAACTAGAGGTCATGGTTTGAAGCTTCGTAAGAAAACTTCTTTGCAGGATGTAAGGAAATACTTTTTCAGTGTAAGAGTAGTTGATAATTGGAATTCGCTAAGCGAGGAGGTAGTTAATGGTATCTCAATGCATAGTTTTAAGGACAGGTATGATAAGTATTACTAAGTCTAAAATGGAACCGATGAGGAGACGGGAAGATACGAGCTTCGGGCTCTTTCCCGTAAACACAATTAGGTAATCACAATTAGGTAATCACACACACACACGCACGCACGTAGGCTAGAAGTTTATGAGGAAAGTCATATAGGTACTATTGTAGTCATAAATTCAGTTGTTAACATGACACGGGAGAGGAAATGTAGGACTTTGATTATGGGAGATTTTAATCATAAAGAGATAGATTGGATAAATCTTGACCCACACAGTGGTGAGGACTCATTCAGGGCAATATTCCTAGATTGCGTACAAGGGAATTTCCTACACCAACATGTAATGGAACCAACAAGGGCCAGGGGTGGGAATGAGCCATCACTACTTGATCTAGTATTCATAGACAACGTGTTGGATATTTGAAAAATTGAGTAAGAACCACCAATTGGAAAGAGTGACCATTGTGTGTTGTTGATGAAGTATATCATTGAAGATATTAACCCTGAAAGTAGAGGCACTGAGGACATGTGGAGGAACTGTCCGAAAGGAGATTACATCAAAATGAATGAGCTTTTTGCAGTTATTGACTGGAGAACCTTATTTCGCAACAAATCTGTACAAGAAATGTACATCTTTTGTGAGAAATATGGGGAGATAGTACATTGCTGCATGCCTATCACCAAAGTAGGTGTAATTCATGACAGAGAGATATGGTTCGACAATGAGTGTAAAAGAGCTGAGGAGTGGAGAGACAAATGCTGGAAAAGGTATAGGAGGAGAAAAAACATAAATGCCTGGCAAACCTACAAAAGAGCAAGAAATGACTACCTAAGTAAAAGAAGAGAGGCAGAGAGAGACTATGAAAGAGACATCACCAGGAAGGGTAAAGAAAATCCCAAGCTTTTCCACAGCTTTATCAGAGGAAAACTGAAGGTAAAAGAACAAGTTTTAAGGCTTAAGAGAGCGGATGGAAGCAACACTGAGACGGATGAAGAGATCTGCAAAGAATTGAACAAGGAGTTTCAGTCAGTATTTACAGTAGAAAATACCCCACCGTCTCAGATTGCAGAGATGGAAGCTCGGGTGGCGGTATTAGAGAACATCAACCTTTCAACCACAGAGGTATGCAAAGCGCTGATGGATTTAGATGTCCATAAAGCTACAGGTCCTGATGATATGTCCCCTCATGTACTTAAAAAATGCACAAACTCAGTATCAGTGGCACTAAGTATAATATCTAAAAAGTCACTGGAATCAGCGGAAATTTCAAGATGCTGGAAACAAGCAAATGTGATAAATATCTTCAAAAAGGGAAGGAGGGATACGGCTCTAAACTATAGACCAACTTCCTTGACCAGCATAGTTTGCAAAGTTTTGGAGAAACTACTAAGGACACATATCTATCTTCACTTGGAATCCTTCAACATTTTGTCAGTGAGACACCATGGCTTCAGAGAAGGTAGATCAACAGTAACAAACTTATTAGAATTTTATGATGAGGTAAGCCAAATCTTACAGGAAAGAGAGGGCTGGGCAGATTGCATATTCCTAGACTTCCAGAAAGCGTTTGACACTGTTCCACATGGGAGACTTATTATGAAGCTGCAAGCAATGGCTAAAATAGGTGGAAATGTCTTGGAATGGATTAAAACTTACTTAAAACGAAGGGAACAGAGGGTTAGAGTACGACACTCAGTGTCTGAATGGAGGAGAGTTAGTAGTGGAGTTCCACAGGGTTTAGTTTTAGGGCCACTTTTGTTCCTTGTACTGTATATGTAAATGACCTACCAGAGTCTGTATATTCATTCATGAATATGTTTGCAGATGATGCAAAGATTGTGAAGAAAGTAAAAAACGAGAACAATGGTAGAGAACTTCAGGAAGATCTTAATAGTCTCCATGCGTGGTCAGAAAAGTGGCTAATGAAATGCAATACTTCAAAATGTAAGGTAATGAGAATGGGTACAAGTGAAAGGAGGCCCAAGCTTAACTACTCGGTGGCAGGAGTACAACTTCAAGAGACAGAAAATGAGAGAGATCTAGGAGTAAACATACTGGCAGATTTGTCTCCAGAAATGCATATAAACTGCATAGTAAATGCAGCATTTGCTTTCTTATCAAATGTTAGGGTAGCCTTCAGGCACATGGACAAGGAAATGTTCAGAAATATTTATGTAACCTATGTGAGGCTAAAACTCGAATATGCAGCCCCCTTTTGGAATCCGCACTTGAAAAAGCACGTAGCTAAGCTTGAAAAAGTTCAAAGACATGCCACGAAACTGGTGCCAGAAATACGCACTCTCAGTTATGATGAGAGGCTGAGGGAATTAGACTTGCCATCACTCGAAGCTAGAAGAGTAAGGGGGGATATGGTGACAGTCTTTAACTTCCTTCATGGTTATGATAGAGTGGATAGAGATCGATCTTTTGCTATGGCTGGCACTAGAACTAGAGGTCATAGTTTGAAGCTTCGAAAGAAAACTTCTTTGCAGGATGTAAGGAAGTACTTTTTCAGGTGTAAGAGTAGTTGATGATTGGAATTCGCTAAGCGAGGAGGTAGTTAATGCTAACTCAATCCATAGTTTTAAGGACAGGTACGATAAGTATCACTAAGTCTACAAATGGAACCGATCAGGAGACGGGAAGATACGAGCTTTGGGCTCTTTCCCGTAATCACAGTTAGGTAATCACACACCTCCTCGCTTAGCGAATTCCAATAATCAACTACTATTACACTAAAAAAGTACTTTCTTACAATCCTTTAAAGAATTTTTCTTACGAAGCTTTAAACTATGACCTCTAGTTCTAGTGCCAGCCATATCAAAATATCGATCCCTATCCATTCTGTCCGTAACTATGAAGGAATTTAAAAACCATCAAACATATTCCCCCTCAATCTTCTAGCTTAGAGTGATGGTAAGTCTAATTCCCTCTGCCACTCATCATAACTGAGATTGCGTATTTCTGGCACCAGTTTCGTGGAATGTCTTTGAACTTTTTCCAGCTTAACTACATGCTTTTTTCAAGTGCGGATTCCAAAATGGGGGCTACATATTCAAACTTTGGCCTCACATAGGTTATATAAATATTTCTTAACATTTCTACCTCCATAGAGAGAGAGAGAGAGAGAGAGAGAGAGAGAGAGAGAGAGAGAGAGAGAGAGAGAGAGAGAGAGAGAGAGAGAGAGAGAGAGAGAGAGAGAGAGAGAGAGAGAGTATATACATACATAAAAACACACACATGGGAAAATAGAAATTTGTTGCATACCCTCCATTAAAATAGGAGTTATTCATGCCAGAGAGAAAGTGTCAATAATGAGGGGTAAGAAAGCTGAGGAGTGGAGAGACAAATGCTGGAAAAGATGTAGGAGAAAAAACATGAATGCCTGGCAGAATTATAAAGAGCAAGACATGATTACTTAAGTAAAAGGAGAGAGAGAGAGAGATGAGAGAGAGAGAGAGAGAGAGAGAGAGAGAGGAGAGAGACGAGAGAGAGAGAGAGAGAGAGAGAGAGAGAGAGAGAGAGAGTATGAAAGGGATATCATCAGAAAGGCTAAAAGAAAATACCAAGCTTTTCCAAAGCTTTATCAGAGGAAAACTGAAGGTCATAGAACAGGTTTTAAAGTTAAAGAGAACAGATGGAAGTATCACTGAGACGGATAAAGAGATCTGCAAAGAATTGAACAAGGAATTTCAGTCAGTATTTCCCAGTATAAAATAGCCCATAACCTCAGATTACAGAGATAGAAGCTAAATGTTCCGGTATTAGAGAACATAATCTATACAGCCATTACTTACAGGCTTCCTAATAAGTCTCCCCGTGTTGGACCATATCAAAAGCTTTTTTGAACTCTAGGCCAATACAGTCTGCCCAGCCCTCTTTTTCCTGTAAGATCTGGTTTACCTCATCCTAAATTCTAATAACCTTGTTACTGTTGATCTGTCTTCTCTGAAACCAGTTTTGACGTATAGGATATGCTTAGGTAGTGTTCGTTTTTTTTCTCTTTTTTTCTGAGAGAGAGAGAGAGAGAGAGAGAGAGAGAGAGAGAGAGAGAGAGAGAGAGAGAGAGAGAGAGAGAGATGACGAGAGAGAGAGAGAGAGAGAGAGAGAGAGGAGAGAGAGAGAGAGGACATTTTTCTACTGATCCTGTATATTTTGTTAGGAATATAAGTAGTTTTTTTCTACTTAAACGCTTTACATATATGATTGAAGACATCATTTATTAATATAATATATTAATAGGATTAACTATACGCAATAAAATATAATTTTGATTTTATTGAGACGTTTAAATTCAAGTATTCTTCATAATTAATCAATTTATTTTATTTTTTTATAATAGAGACCTAAAATTGAAGTGATAAGGAAGAGATGTTGTCTTAGGGGATAAATATTAGCAATACGCGATTTATAATATACTTTGTCTGATACATATTCATCCTGTTATTTAATCACATATAATTAGTAATATGACGTATACGATTCTTCTTGGGTAAACAACTTATAATATAAACAAATTCAGATACGTAGTAGTCGGTCCGTTGGTATAATCAGAGTAAATCCGGATTCAGATCAGATAAAGCCAGAGTTAAAATGAATTTGACCCGAACATGACTATCAAAAGTGGATCATGAACTTAGTTGATGAAGAGAGCATTGCAGAGGGGGGAGGAGAGGGTTTTTATCCACTCCTTAGTCTGATGCAAGCGTGAAAACGCCCAAACCAAACACAGATGAAACCCTGGACCGCATCCACAACTCTGAAAACAAATGAAAACATGTTAATGAAAACAAATATATCTAATTTTCGGTTCAAGTACAGATTAGCGATGCACAGAACATCAAATAAACACCGTAAGTTGTTAGTTGAGGTTAATTAGATTAGTTTAGGAATTAACCTAATCCAACTTATCCTATCCATTCTCAAGGTGATTTAATACTCTGGGGGTTGTAAATCTTTACCTGATCCCAGTTTTGTTACATAGATATTTTATAGAAATTAATAGCATAATATGTTAATTATAATGTTAAAACATCCGTGACCACGGTAGCATAGTGGTTAGAATACTCTACTAGGGAGGTGACAGAGTCAGGAACTAGCCCACCGTGAGGCTTTAGGAAGGGCAACCCACCTTACTCTCCAAGCTCCAATTAATTTATATGGAGGTTAATAGTGACACATAAAGAGTGAGAATTATGTTAAAAACATCCTCTTGGGTAGCTTAATGGATACAAAACCTCGCTTCCTCTAGTAGGACCTGAGTTCAACTCCCCTAGGAGTTTCATACAGTGCCTCTCCTCAGCATTCCAATGGACTAATGGAGGATTGGAAGGAGAGGGAAATGGTGTCCCTAATATGATAGTAACCAGTTTTTTCTTAA
>JAXCGZ010013583.1:57500-76647 GCA_037179515.1 Halocaridina rubra
GACCTCTCAATAATAAAACATATTCTTTGTAAATTATATTCATTAAATATATATAACGGGACTAAATTATCTATTTCTCGATTTTGAAGGTTATTCGTGAACCTATACCATATATATATTAGGCTCGTTAGAGGCTTAGATGTACAATACTTCAAATCACTGGACCAACACAGACTACTTAGTTGGTAAATGTAACTTTTCTCTTAATTAATATATTAAATCTAAGGCAATATCTAATGAGCAAACATATATGAATATAATACAATTGCTAGAAATTACTTAACACATCAATCTAAAAAAAAATTAGGCATTAAAACGTAGCGAGCTGGTTGGGAAAACAGTTGTCTTCATCATTCTAAACACACAAACACCTCAATATAATCTAACCATTCAATTGCTTTTTTTTTTTTTTTTACATATTATAAATTATTTTTTTTATTAAGAAAGCTACCAGCTACTGAAGACATATAAGCCAAAAAGAAAAATAGAAAAACTTGAAAACTCATTACTTAACAGCTTTGCAATATTTTTGAGGGCATATACAGTATATGCCCTTCAATGAAACAACGTGAGGAAAGCATCGCTATATTACGGGTACTATTTGAACCCATTCTCAAAAGTACTTGTGCTTGAGAAGAGGTCCAGTTAGGCTTCGAAATATAGCGATACTTTCCGTTTATGTTGTTTTGCAGATGGAATCCCTTACTACTTGTCATAATAGAGCATTAACCCTCGAAATTCTCTCTCTGCATGAAATAATCTCATTGGAGGAAATATAGTTAACACAATATTTATTTCAGAGATTTTGGACAGAAGAGAGGGTATATTATTGAAGAAAATGAAGCTGTTTTGGATCGTCTGCCTCGTCTTTGCAGCTGTCTGCCTCTTTGCCACTGACACAGATGCTCAGTCGTCCTTTGGACCTACAGATATTACAGCAGGAGGGGTAAGCCTATTACGGGGAAGGGAAGCGAGAGCGAAGGAAGAATGAAAAATATACAATCAAGTGAGAATGATGGATTGATAGAATAGCACCGTTTTATGAGTCATAATTAGTCCCATTTGACTAAGGATGAACAATACCAAATAGCAGATGGAGAATTAAGGGTGGATACCCTTCCTAACTCTCTGTTGGGTGCTCGAACCCGAGTTAGTCACTTCAGAACTCACGCATTCTACCACTGAGCTACTGCGATCCCCGAAGGAATGTCAGAATATGAAGCGAATATCTGAAAAGTGTAGTTATCAGACGGAATAAGGAGAGAATGTCACATTTGCTTATTATTATTATTATTTCTACTAATACTATTCAGTACGAAAGACTGAGCTTAGGAAGACAAAGCTGGTTAGTATCATACATGGGGTACCACTTCCCTCTCCTTCCTATCCTCCATTAGTCAATTGGTATGCCGAGGAGAGGCTCCTAGGGAAACTGAACACAACCTATCGAAAAAAACAAGGCTCTTATTCCACTAAGCAACTCAGGGAGTTTTTTTTTTTTATCATATTTTTTACTTTTTGTGTCTATTAATCCCCATGTAAATTATGGTGGTGGAGACAGACATTTTGGAGCTTGGAGAGCAAGGTTGGTTGCCCTACCTAACGCCCCCCAGTGGGCTAGATCACGAATCGAGTATTGTAACCACTATGCTATCGTGGTCCCGCATGTGTTAACATAATTAACATTTTATGCTGTTAATTTCTTTCAAATATATATGCAACAAAACTAGGATTAGGTAAAGATTAGCGATCCCCAAAATACTAAATACCTTCAAAATTGCTTCTTTCACTCTTCACTATTCAAACATTCGTGGGCTGAACTTTAATCTTTCGTCTGTGGAACAGCACTTGGGCTCTTTCCTCCCTAACCTCCTCCTCCTATCTGAAACCCAGTTGTCTATACATGCTTCCACTGACCCTTTCCAAATCTCCCACTATAATCTGTATTCTCGTTTTCGTTCCAAAGGTGGGGTCTGTGCTTACTGCAACATTAACACTCCTACTGTGAGGCTCATGGACCTTGAATCTCCTGACTTTGATGTTCTCTGGCTAAAAGTCTATCTCTCCACTACCACTATCATCCTTTGCTTCTGCTACTGTTCTCCAAACTCCACCGAGTTTGTATCTTTCTTTGAATATCTCTCCTCGTGCCATGAGTCCTTGCTATCTTCTCACCCACATGCCGAAGTTCTCTACATTGGAGACTTCAATGTACACCACAGTGAGTGGCTTCATTCTTCTCACACTGATGTGGGAGGAAGCGAGGCTCTTGCTTTCTCTATTACTCATGATCTGGAGCAAATTATTAAACATCCTACTCGTGTTCCTGATCGTCACGAACAAGCTGCTAACATTCTTGACCTTTTTTTTACTTCTAACCCTTCTAACTACTCTTATTCCGTGCTTTCCCATCTTGGTAAATCTGACCACTCCATGATCTCTGTCTCTTCCAATTTCGCTCCCCCACCACCAATCCCTCCTACTCAACGCCGCCTTTGGCACTTCGAGCGAACTCAATATGAAAATTTGCGTAACTTTCTCTTTGACTTTCCATGGGATGACTACTGCTTTCGGTCCCGCAACCCTGATCGGGTAGGTGTAAAAGTTGCCGAGATCATGACCGCGGGAATGGAGGCGTACATCCCCTCTTCTACAAAAACTTTCTCTCCCCCTAAACCTTGGTTTGACCGTGCCTGCTCCATGGCTATCCAGGCTAGGAATCAGGCTCACCGATCTTACCAAGCCTCTCCTTCCGATTTAACTCGCTCTGCTTTTATTATAGCTAGGAATCGCTGTACAGCTCAGATTCGAAGGTCTAAGGCTTCCTTTATAAGAAGGAAAGTTGATGACCTTAACTCCTCTCCCACTGACAAATGCTTCTGGTCCTTAGCCAAAAACCTCTCCAAAAACTTCTGTAACTCAAGCTTTCCCCCTCTTATTCGTTCTGATGGTTCTATAGCTTGCTCTCCCACTGACAAAGCCACTCTCTTTGGCTCTCATTTTTCTGCCAACTCTTCTATCAACGATTCCAGCGCACCTGTTCCTCAGTCTTTTCCCCTCTCTGACCCTATGCCCTCCCTTATCCTCTCTTCACGCAAAGTTCATAAGGTTCTTCGCTCACTAAAGACAAACAAGGCATCTGGTCCCGATGGTATCCCTGCAAGGTTCCTTAAGGAGTTTGCAGATGAACTGGCTCCCGTGCTTTGCCGTCTTTTTCGCCTCATTCTGTCAACCAGTATCTATCCTTCATCTTGGAAGCATGCTCTAGTTCAACCTGTTCCTAAGAAGGGTGACCGCTCTATTCCTTCTAACTACCGACCTATTGCTCTAACCTCCTCTATTGCTAAAGTTTTCGAAACTTTGCTCAATGCTCACTTCTTGAAACACCTTGAATCTAACTCACTTATCTCCGATCACCAGTACGGCTTCCGCAAGGCAAGATCCACTGGTGATCTCCTGTCCTATCTTACTCATGTATGGTCATCTTCTCTGAGGAACTATGGGGAATCCTTTGTCGTCGCCCTTGATATCTCTAAGGCTTTTGACAGAGTCTGGCACAAGGCTCTGTTGGCCAAACTCCCTGCCTACGGCTTTACCCCTTCTTTCTGTTCTCTGATTTCCAGTTTTCTCACTGACCGTTCTATATCTGTAGTTGTTGATGGTGCGACATCTAGCCCTTTCTCTGTGTCCAGTGGTGTTCCACAGGGCTCTGTTCTTTCACCTACTCTCTTCCTTCTCTTCATCAATGATCTTCTACAGTCCCCATCTTCCTCTCTTCTTCATGCCTTTGCCGATGATTCTACCCTTCACTTTTCCTCTGCCTTTTCTTCACAACCTTCATCTGTTACTCGTAATCAATCTCGTATCACTCTTTCTTCTACTCTTAACTCCGATTTGCAGAGAGTATCTGAATGGGGCACTCAAAATTTAGTTAAATTCAATGCCTCCAAGACACAGTTTCTGGCTATCTCTTTATCTTCTTCTCCTCCTGATGACCCTATTGTCTTTGAAACTAATGAAATTTACCCTCTTAACTCTATCAATATATTAGGAATCCATATAGCCTCTAACTTGTCATGGAGGAATCACATAATCCAAATTTCTAAATCTACATCCAAAAAATTGGGGGTTTTGTTTCGTTTTCGTTATTAATTTTCCTCTTTGCAGTTACTTAAAATTTACAAAGGTCTTATCCGCCCCTGCTTAGAATACTGCTCACACATTTGGGGTGCTTTTTCCTTTACTTATCTACTTGATAGGGTTCAATCTAAGGCAGTTAGACTCATTAATGATCCTTCTCTTACTTCTAACCTGGATTCTCTCTCTCTTCGCCGTAAGGTATCTTCCCTTTCGCTTTTCTATCGCTACTACTTCCATCGCTGCTCTGATGAGTTGGCGAGTTGCATCCCTCCTCCACTGCCGAGGCTGCGTAACACTCGCCAAGCGGCCTCATCTCACAGGTACTGTGTGGAGATTTGTAGCTCGCGGATTGGTCGGTGCAGCGACTGCTTCTTCCCATCTACCTCCAGACTCTGGAACTCTCTTCCTCCTTCTGTCTTTCCTAATTCTTATGACCTTTCATCCTTCAAAAAGCAGATCTATCGTCATCTCAGAGCCTAGTCCTCCATATCTCTGGGTCCTCTTTACTTTGACTTTTTTCTGTCTGTCGTTTTCCTTTGTGTGACATTACCTCATCTCTGCCTTGCCCTTAACTTTTTATTTTCCTTCGTCTTGGTATTTTCTCGTGCCCGGGCCTTTGTTGATGAGGGCAGTTTCTGCCTGTCCCGGTGTCACACTTTAAAAAAAAAAAAAAAAAAAAAAAAGCAAGGTTAAGTTGGATGAGATTAGAATAGGTTAATACCTTACCTAACCTAACAAGTTACGATGTTATTTATTGTTCTGGGTGGTTGCAAATCTTTACCTGATCATAAAACTAGATTCTTCATGTGTTTTCATCAACTTGTTTTCAGGAGTGTGGATGCGGCCAAGGTGCCATTTGCATTTGGTTTCGTCGTTTCCACGGTTGCCTCAGGCTAAGGAATGCCTAACCCCCCCCTCACTCTCTGTGATGCTCTCTTCAACAACTAAATTCACGGCCAAATTTTGAAAGCCACGTTCAAGTCAAAATAAATTTAACCATGTCTCCGTCTGACCTAAACCCTCACTTACTATGTATGCACAAGCGGACAAATAATATGTATGTGAGATTGTATATAAAAAGTTGTATTCTGCAAATAAATACCCAAGAAAGCATTTTTACTCTGATGTTACAGTTTTAAGTCTTTCTTAAATGAAAAACAATTTTATCATTTATAATGAAAAATTTAATTTGAAACGTTAAATAAATCAGAAAAATATTATGTATATATTTCCTCTTAATATATTATTAAAGGAGGTCTTCATTCCTAATGTAGAGCCAGCCTCTCTCTCTCTCTCAGAAAGCACGTCTTAAATGTTGTAATATGTGATCTTTTCATGTTTTATTTGATCTCAGAAACGAACAAACCCCTCTATTCAGAATGAATTCTCCCTACATTCTCAGATAAAATTTCGCCTTGGGTGATGTCACAGTAAGAAATGGGGGTATAACAAGCGCTGTTAATAGGCACACATTTTCAAATTATTACATCAAAAGGGTATCATGCAAATATTTATGTAATTTTGCAGACATCTTTGCAATGAGTGAGTCGATTTCTTTAAATGACAATCACTTTACGTATAGCCCAGTGAAGCTCTGCTAATAATAATAATAATTATTATTATTTCCTCTGTAGTCACTGTGGCTCAAGCAGTAGCGTCTGCGACTTTGAGGCGTCAGGTCGAGGGTTCGCGCCTCGTCATGGTCTGAGGTTAGCAAGGGCATGCACTCAGGGTAACGATTACATCTGCCAAAACAAGTCCTTCGCAAGAAGGCAACCGTCCTAGTCCTTGGTAGAAAAGGGCGTCCGTGACGTAAACAGGAATTATTATTATTTCCTTATTCTAGTAATGTTTATTCCAGCATAGCTTATTGAAGCAGAAATAAATTATTCATTAAACAAGTCTTTTCAGGTTCGATCTTAGATTTTTGTGTGTGAGAGAAAGAGAGAGAATGTACGCTACCGAAAATGTTCTTCCATGGCATAGACCTAGTCTATTTGTAATAATCTTTTTTTTTTATTTTTTTTTTTTATTCTTAGTGCAATGAATTATATACATGAGCCATTTTCCCCCTTAATAGGGGAGTAGCTGAGCCATGGCAAAATACTCTGGCTCTTTGGGAAGAGAAAATACAGAGGAGATTCCCAGTCCCATAGCTCCACCCCATTTAGTCGACTCTTACGACACGCAGAGGAAAACGGGGCACACCCCCCGGGGGATGCAGTGATACTATATATATATATATATATATATATATATATATATATATATATATATATATATATATATATATATATATATATTATAATATATATATATATATATATACACAGCAATCCCTCGCTATTTCGCGGTTCACCTATCTCGGATTTTTTTGGCCAAAAAAAAAAATAAATAAATTAATTAATTTTTTTAAAGATTATTGTGACACCAGGATGGGCCAGACAATGATAAAATAAAACAGACTTTATCAGGTTGTAAAGAGAAACAGAGATGGGGAGTGTAATGACGTGTCAGATTTGAAGGGATTATAAAAGATGTGTAATGAATATCCAGCCCTGCTGGGTTTTAATATACCTCTGCATTACTTTCATGATGTCTATTCCAATAATTCTGCTTAGATATTATTATTATTATTATTATTATTATTATTTTTATTATTATTATTATCATTGGCAACAATAATTTTCCTTTGATGATGATTGTTGAGATTATTATCATCATCATCATTATTATTAAAGGCTCATCATTGTTTGTACATGTGTTGGTTTATTTACTTTTAATAACTGTGTAAAGTGCCCCTCCCTAGTTGGCTGGGACAAAGAGAGTGTGGAGGGTTGGGTAGAATAGAATGTTGGGGAGAGAGAGAGAATCTTTAAGTAACTCTTGTTCATTCACCCAAAACTACATTATTTATAGTAAAAACAATGGTTTAATTACGAATTCGTAATAATAATGATGATAATAATAATAATAATAGATAATAATAATAATAATAATAATAATAATCTCCCCAATCATCATCAAAGGAAAATTATTATTGCCAATAATAATAATAATAATAATATCTAAGGAGAATTTTTAGAATTGACATCATGAAAGTAATGCAGAGGTATAGTAAACCCAGCAGAGAGCTGGATATTCATTACACATCTTTTATAATCCCTTCACATCTGACAGGTCATTACACTCTCCATCTCTGTTTCTCTTTACAGCCTGATAAAGGCCGTTTTATTTTATAATTTTTGGCCTGTCCTGGTGTCATAATCATCTTGAAAATTTTTTTTTTATTTTTTATTTTTTTTTAGGTGTCCTCGCGCGAAAATTACCTATCGCGGCCGGTCCCGGAACCGAACCCCCACGATAAACGAGGGATTACTGTGTGTATATATATATATATATATATATATATATATATATATATATATATATATATATATATATATATATATATATATATATATATATATATATATATATATATATATATAAAACAAGTTGCACATCAGGGGACACAAACCCACGTCACAGGCTACATGATCATGCCACCATACTGATTGAGCTACTACAGCAAATAAAAATCTGCATATCATTGCCCAAGCAGCATTTGTAAATACTTTTCTCGTCGTTCTTATAGCAACCAATTACAATTGTACGAGGAGTTGAAGTATCTTGAAGACATACATTAAAGATAAAGGCTAAATACAGTACTGGAAATGCGTAAATCTACATTTTATTATCTTTATACATTTTGATATTCTCAGATTAAAAGGATCAGTCTATTTAAGCCAAGAAAGTACAGTATATCTGAATGCTGATACTTAAACAACTAAGGCACTCTTTTATCCTTGAAAAAAATATATCAGATTTCTGAAAGTATTTCAGTGACAATTAACTAATACTTGAATTTTTTTTAATTAACTTCTGATTGAAATGTTATATCTATGAGCATTAAGTCACCCAATATGTCACCAATCATATCACCTAGCACCAAACAGATTCAATAATTCATATGTTTAATCACTAATAAAATGTGCTATAGCAGAATTAATAGCCTTGATCATCGCCATTTGCTTTTCCACAGGTTGAAGTCTCAACATGTTTTTCACATAAATGCTATATGATGCTGCCAAATCATGTACAAAATCTTTATTGTCTTCACATTCCAGGTCTTTCTTTTTAGCTGTTTTCTTCGGGGATTTTTCCTTTTTAATGGGTTTATTTTCAATGTTTTTTACAATGGAAATTTCGTCAACTGTTATATCTTTCTTAAGTGATCCTCTTGTTCTTGGAGGACTGACACTGGACATTCTATATGAATTTCTTCTGTTTGAGAATTCCTTGATACTTGAGGACTTTTCCTTGATACTAGTTGTTAATGACGCATCCAAAGTATGAGTTACAGTTGATTTCTTTTTCAATTCAGATGACGTCACATTACTAGACCTTAGGCTGTGGTGTCCACTGATTTCATCATGTACAGCTTCTATCTCCAAAACAGCTGTATCAGGGTGATTATCTTCACCACAGAAATCATGTTCTTTCTGAAAAAATTTATAAAATATGGCTAAAAATGATACCTACAGTATTTCTGAATTTCTAGTTACTGAGTATTACATTATAAAGTCGATCTATACACCAAAGCCGTAATCCCTATATAAGGGGGTGGTTGAGTAAAAGCAGAAAACTTGACTCTTTGTGAAAAGAAAACACAAAGAATGGGATTCCCAGTCTCCTTGTTTTGCTGCATTTACTCGACTTTTACAACACACACAAGGGAACACAGAGGAGGAACTCTTGTCCCACCATGGGCAACAAGAATTTTATAAGTATTCTAGATAAATAGCAAAACAATCTCTACAATATACAGATTTCTTTTTTTTTTAACATAACACCATACTCTACCAAAGCTAGCAGTGTGGTCATATCTGAACAAATAGGGTAGGTTTCTGGGCTTTATGATACCCTGACCACTCCTCATTCATAACTCTTCTGTAGTGTGTTGAGCAAAAATGAATATTTTAAGAGGAAGGGATTGCCGACTCATCATTCCCTTTTTCCTCTTAGCTAACTTTTAAAACATGCATGGTATTTTTGCTTGTTTCTATTTTTTAAGTATCACTATCAATCCTCATTATAGGGGTGGGTACAGACATAATGCAACTGAGGAATGAAGGCGAGATGTTCCTCCTATCTCTAAACTGCGGGTCTGTCGCCTTACAAGTCAATAATTCTAACCAATGTGCTACTGCAGTATATACAAGTGAGGTATTTTTTTCTCCCTCAACACTTACAGAGTTGGTTTTTAACGTAATTTGATTCATAATAATTTATTATGGTAGAGCTAATCTGCATACCAAAAATATTTTTAATATGAAAGACTAGTTCTAAAGTCAACACTTTTTATATCATCGAAGTGCGAGCTTACGGGAAATTTGATTTACTCACGTACTGAAAACTCGTGTCTTGTTAACAAGCATAAAGAATTGAATCTGATAACGACTGAATTTGTACATAGAAATGAAAGTTCATGAAGTCTGTCTATCTATATACAAAGACCATGATCCCCTTATATAGGAGGACTAAATAAAAAAAACTTGACTATTTGAAGGAGCAAATGACAAATGAGGGGATTCCCAGTACCTTGCTCGGCCCCATTTAGCTACTTTTACAACATTCTGGCAAACACGGAGGGGATATTCGTAACTATAATTATTGGAATATTTCCAGAAGTTAACATAATTCTGGATGATAATCATAAACGTAGTTGTTTTCACTGTTCTGTGTCACTAATCCCCATTCGAACAGGGGAGGACAAAGAGAGTTTGGAACTGGAGAATTAAGATTGGATGCCCTTACTATCACCCCACAGCTGGCTTGAACACTCTTTTATCAAATTTTGAAGCAAGGGCTCTAATCATTGCATTACTGTGGTCCCCATAATGTAGATAACAGTTTAAAACACATGATTCCAAGATATACATTAAGCAAAGATCAAAGTGTTACTTACCAATGAGACGTTACAAGATTCCATTATGTCCTCATCCATTACTTGCACTTGGTCTGAAAATATAGTACGGTATTTTCAATGTGTATTCTATACAATATAATTGGTAACTATTTAACTAACATGCACATATATCATTTACAATGGCCACAATCCCCCTTGTCTGCTCAGTCAAAACACCCACATTCACCAGTGGCTTATATACCTTGATCACTCCTCTTCATTCCTTGAGGATGAAGAGCTGCCACGATTCCTCCTCAAAACCCTGATTGTTTCATCCTATTATCCCAAGGCGCTAAGAGGAGTGATCAAAGTATATTACCTTCTGCCGAATGCGTGTGCTTTGACTCATCCTTAAAAAGGGAATTGCAGCCATATATATATATATATATATATATATATATATATATATATATATATATATATATATATATATATATATATATATATATATATATATATATATATATATATATATATATATATATATATATATATATATATATATATATATAGTGTTCTCCCGGTTATTCACGTTTCTTGGTTCGCATTCTCACTGTATCGCATTTTTTTTTTGTATAAATTAGTATTTTATTTTATGGGTATATACAAAAATAATAAAATATTAAAAAAAAAAAAAATTCTCAGTATTTTAATTTTTTTATTGAAAAAAACATATTTCATTATCTAATTGATAAAACAAAATTATTTCCCAGCCTACGAATAATAAAACAGTAAAAAATAGTAAAATCATAAATTTAGATAGATAGATAGATACGTTTATTGACCACCTCTTTTGAAAAGTACAGTATAATCTTTACAAAAGGAATATTTGGTCCAAATTACAATGAATAAATACAATAGATTTTGTACAATCATCAAATAAGTAAATGAATTTTAAATTAATATACATTGTACTAATAACTGAATGATATACGTACATACAGTATAACTCACAGTATTGCATCATGCGAAATAGTGTTCGATAGCGTACAATGTATTGGGGTCGCAGCTACTTTCATGATTTTATTGATAAAAAAACGTATTTATTAGCCTAAGAATAATAAAACAGTAAAAAAAAGTAAAAAACATAAATACTAACAGTATTGCAACATGTAAAATACGATACCGCTATCAGCGTTTTGGACAAAGACTCGTCCAGTCTAACTCACGTGTGCGCCGTTCACGTTGTGCTTATTAAACGTTTTGCTTGTGTTCGATAGCATACAATGTATTGGGGTCTCAGCTACGTGAGCTAGCATATATATTTATATTTCCAGTAGTTTCATGATTTTATTGATAAAAAAAACGTATTTCTTAGCCTAAGAATAATAAAACAGTAAAAAATAGTAAAAAACTTAAATACTAACAGTATTGCAACATTTAAATTACGATACCGCTGTCAGCGTTTCGGACAAAGGCTTCCACCATCCTCCATTGTCTCGCCTCACTCGTGTGCGCCATTCACGTTGTGCTTATTATTATTAATATGTTTTGCTTGTGATTTTTTTACTCGCATATTTTAACCTTTGCAATGCCTCCCAAGCATCCTTCATCTTCTAAGGCTTCTTGTAGTGAGCCTAAGCGGCAAAGGAAAATGTTAACCATTGTAGATAAAGTGAAACTCTTAGATATGTTGAAAGAAGGAAAAAAGTTTGTGGATGTCGGCCGCTATTTTACGTCAAACGTAAAAATTATTGTAAAATACTGTACCTATGTATGTCAAGTCACTATCTCCTCATTCACGGTAAGTTTTCCTATCACTTTCATATAAAATTACGTTGCTTACTGTTATTTATAATGTAAAGGGTGTTTTTTTAACAGTACAGGGAGGCTTTATACAATGTAAACGTAAAAATACATTAAAACATCTATGTACATATAGGCTGATCCTACTCCGCGGATTTCCTGGTTCGCGCCGAGTCCCGGAACCGAACTACCGCAATAAGGGGGGTAACACTGTATATATATATATTATGCGAATTTGGAATAACACATACACAAAATAATAATAAATTAATTTGAAGTATGCGAATAATTCGAATGAGAAAAAGCGAGGGGCGGAGTGGAAGAAGCTCTGGTTTGCCATATATATATGTAAATATATGTATAAGTGCACAGTGACTATATAAATATATAAATATTAATATGTTAATAAATATATAAGTGCACAGCGACTTTCCAAACGCCCTGTACAAGTACAACAATGACTTATGTGGAAAAATTACCTCAATAAGGGAGAAAATCCCATTTTGTAGAGGGTATTGAACGACCACATTGCAAACAAAGGCACACTGAATAATCCAGTCAGTCGTTACGGCTTAGCACTGTCTTCCCAAGGACCTGAACCTTGGATACCAACATCAGGCTCCAGTTCCACTGATGTTAGGTCGATATTCCCTGTGTAGTCATGTAAAAACATGCCTCTATCGTCAAGTTCATGTGAGGGAGTCACAACACAGTGGAAAGAAATATTGGTGACCTTGGTGGGAGTACAGCTCTCCCACTGCCCCCTCCTCTGCTCCTCCCTCTCCTACCACTCAAGTCAATTGCTCAATGCCACCACACATCTGTTGTCCACCATATACAGAGTGAGTTAATTTGTTTATTTTTCTCTTTATCTGTATATCTTTAATACTGTACTGGTTTATTTTTAGCTTACATACGTATTTCAGATTGCTTTTGTACTTGTAAAATGTATTTAACTAGCTTATTTCTTCAGTATAGTGTGTTTATACATATTTGTGGAACGTATCTATGCCTATTAGCATTATTCCTTATGGAAAAATACTCTTTAAATTACGCGAAACTTGGTTTACATGAGCCTTTTGAGAACCTATCCTGGCATATACAAAGAGGAGACTTTATATATATGTATAAAAAGAAATTATTTTTACCTAAACCGGGACTTGAACCTAGGACTTATATAAGTCCTAGGTCGTCCCGGGGGGAAGTCGCCGGGGGGGGGCCCTCCGGCGCCGGCCCTACAACCAAGGCTGGACGGGCCCTTGCGGGACTGTGGCGTGTTCCACGCGAGTGCATGCCGCTAACCTCGCCGTGCGGGCGCGCCCTCGCCTGCGCCTCGAGTCGGGACGCTCCGCTGGCCCGGCGCCTATATATATATATATATATATATATATATATATATATATATATATATATATATATATATATAATATATATATATATATATATATATATATATATATATATATATATATATATACACACAGTGTTCCTTCGATTATCGCGAAGGTTCGGTTCCGGGACCCAGCGCGAGACAGGAATTTCGCGGAGTAGGATCACCATATATGTACATTGATATTTTAATTTATTTTTACGTTTACACTGTATAAACTGTATAAACCCTCCCTGTACTGTTAACAAACCACCCTTTACTTCATAAATAACAGCATGCAAGCGTAAATTTATATGACATACTCATGTACATAGGTATTTTACAATTATTTTTACGCTTACTGTATAAACCCTCCCTGCACTGTTCAAAATCCACCCTTTGCTTTATAAATAACAGCATGCAATGTAAATTTATATGTACGTGATAGGTAAACTTACCATGAATGAGGTGGTAATGAGTTTGTAGACGCGAGAGGAAATTATTCCGCAACCAATAACAGCTTTACGGCTGTTATTCATTGAGGCCAAAATAGCGGCCAACATATCTAAGAGTTTCACCTTATCTGTTATGGTTAACATCTTCCTTTGCCGCTAAGGCTCACTACCAGAAGCCTTAGAAGATGAAGGATGCTTGGAAGGCATTGCAGAGGTTGAAAAAGTGAAGAACATAAATCACAAGCACAACGTATTAATAAGCACAACGTAAACGGCACACACGTGAGTTAGACTGAACGAGTGAGGCGAGACAATGGAAGATGGTGGGAGAACCAAACTTCAATGAAAAAGCCAATCAGACCCCATGATACAGATCTCTCACTCTTTCAGCCAATAGCATTCCATGAACTATCTCAAGTAGGTGCAAGCCTTTGTCCGAAACGCTGATACTGGTATCGTATTTTACATGGTGCAATACTGTTAGTATTTATGTTTTTTATTATTTTTTACTGTTTTATTATTCTTAGGCTAAGAAATACGTTTTTTTTTATCAATTAAATCATGAAAATACTGGAAATTTTAATATATGTGCCAGCTCACGTAGATGCGACCCCAATACATTGTACGCTATCGGACAGTATTTCACATGATGCAATACTGTGAGTTATATATCTAAATTTATGTTTTTTACTATTTTTTACTTTTTTATTATTCGTAGGCTGCGAAATAAATTTTTTTTATCAATTAAATAATGAAATTTTTTTTTTCAATAAAAAAATGAAAATACTGAAATTTTTTTTTTTTTAATATTTTAATATTTTTGCATATACCCCCCCCCAAAAAAAATTGCGGTACAATGAATTCGCGAGGCAAGAAACGCGATAGAGCGAAGGATCACTGTATATATATATGTTTGTACGAATTTGGATAAGATCATGTGAGGAAGAAGTACTAAATGACAAATAGTATATCTGGTTTACCTAATTATGAATACACGGGTCCTCGTTTAACATCAGGGTTCCGTTCCTGTCAGGTGACTTGAGTCACATTTCGACATAAGTCAGAAAAAACCTTTGAAGCTAGGTCCCCCAACCAATGTTAAAATAAATAATTTAAAACATAGCAAAATAATATAAGTTCTTAATCTGTGATAAAAAAAATACTAAAACTGAGTAGTATTGCTTACCTTTACTTATGCATCATATAATATATCAATAGTAAAATTACACGCAGACAGTACATTATTGCTTACCTTTACTCGTGGTCGGCTTGCACAGTGGAAGGTGCGTTGCAAGGGAGGGAGACACTGGCTTATTGGGAGGTGGAAGCTGGAGAGGCAAAAGAACATACAGCAAATGATGGAGGCACTGGGGCAGGTGAGTCTATAGGGGCACCCAAAGTAGAGGGTGCAGGATCTTTTGGTGGGGGCTCTACCTTCACAAAGAATTTGTCAAGGCAAGTCTGGAAGGATGCCCTCTTCTTCTCCTCATATGTTTCCTTGTAGCACAGCAGGGCGTCATTGATCCCTTTCTTCATCTTAGTGTACCTGGCAATGTTTGGGTCTTGAGCCTCGAGCCTTGCCAACAATTCCTCTGCCAGGGCAAACAATTCCTCCAATTCCCTGGTCGTGAATCTCTTGGGCTTTGGGCTTGGTAGTTCTTCCTCCTCTTCAATCACCTCCAGTTTTTACAGTTGAATGAGGTCCTCAGTAGATAAATCCTTGCCATGAGATTCCAGGAGATCTTTTACATCATAAACCTCCACCTCCAACTCGAGCTCCTTAATCATGACAACTACGTTCTTGGTTACAGCCTCAACTGTCTCCTCAAAACCTCAAGTCATTCACAAAATAGGGGCATGCTTCTTTCCATACCCCATTCAAGGTGGTTTCCAGAGCTTCCTCCCAAGCATCAGCATTATTCTTCACAGTATGAAGAATACTGTAGGACTTTCAGAAGTCCTTGAGAGTCAAGCTCTTGTGCTTCTCAGTTGCTCTGAGAGCCATAGCGATTGTACTTTGGAGGTAGTAGGCTTTAAAAGAGGCAATGACCCCCTGATCCATTGGCTGGAACAGGGAAGTGATATTAAGTGAAAGGTACACCACCTTTCCATTAGGATGAAAGTCGTCCAAATGGGAAGGGTGACCAGGGGCACTGTCCAGGATTAGTAACACCTTAAATGGCAGACCCTTAGAAGCACAGTACCTCTCCGCATCAGGGATAAAGTGGTTGCTGAACCAGTCCTCAAATATTTGAAGGGTTATCCATGGATTCTTGTTTGACTTCCAGATGACTGGCAGTTGACCCTTCCAAAATGCCCTTGGGTTTTCTGCCAAATAAACCAACAAGTGCTTCAGCTAACAGTCTCCAGCAGCATTAGTCCCCAAAAGCAGAGTCAGTCTCTCCATGCTAACTTTATGGCCTGGTGCGGTCTTCTCCTCCTTGGCGATGTACGTATGATTAGGCATAACTTCCAGAAAAAGCCAGTCTCATCCACGTTAAATACCTGTTCAGCAAGGTAATCCCCCCTCCCTTATTATTACAGCCAAAGCAATACGAAACATTTTTGATGCTTCCTCATCACCGCTAACAGCTTTATCTTGCACTCTTATATTATGCAAATCAGCACGAGACTTAAAGCGATTAAACCAACCCTTACTAGTCACACTCTTCATCTGCATTCCTTTCCCCCTTTTCGCTTTTCAAGACTTCAAACAACATTTCAGCCTATTCCTGTATTAACACAAGGCTTAATGGGATACGCCGTCGATTTTGGTCTTCAAGCCTAAGCATTAGCAATCTCTCCATCTCGACCATGCTGACTATGCTGCCTAGTGATCACGGCAGACATCATAGGAGTTGAACCTTTCACGTAGTCACAGATGTGATCTTTGTCTTTGATGATCGTGGCCACGGTCTTACGCGCTAATTCAAAATTGCGACCAAAGTTCGTAGAAGATTCTCCCTTTGCAGCACAGTTTACTGCTTCAAATTTAATTTCCATGTTGATGGCTTTACTTTTCTTAGTGGCAATGCCATCAGAACTATCACTAACATGCTTGGGAGGTATAGTAATGTCAGTAATGAGGGAACACAACGAGAGAGCAGATAAAACACAAAGCACAATGTGGCAGGTGGAAATAAAATGAGTGGTGGTTCTTCTTCCTCTTCTAATGCAGCGTGATGTCGTGTTCTTACATGACGCTCAAAATAATTATTTTGAATAAAATTGTATTTACGGCTATGCGTTTGTTATCTTTTTTTAAATGCAATGTAATCTTTAAATATAACAAAATAAAAAATAAAGCCATTAACTTGATAAATACGAATACAGCTAGCTTTGTATTCATGTGTATTTCGAATAAAATCTTATTAACAGTTATGTGTTTGTTTTTTAAATTCAATATAATCCCTCAATATAACCAAGTATATAAACAAATAAATAAATCCATTAACTTGATAAATAAGAGTACAGCTGTGCTACTAGCTGTGTATTTGTCCACTGCGCTCACAAACTATTCAGCGCGAGTGGTTTAAATTTACCGCACCAGCCAGATAGGTCTAAAAATCAATTAATTAAAAATTTACTATTTATTGGCCTCTGATGAAACGACAAAACTCAGAACAACGTTATACGAGGACTCCCTGTATAATAAAAAACACCTTACAAATGACTTCAAGAGCTTAAAACTAACAGTACCATTGTACTGTACCCCTGATATACGTTGATGTTTACCATTTTATGTGTCACAGTTAATCTCCATTCAAAAGCAGGAGGACACAGACAGCCTGGCCGGTGAATTAAGACTGAATGCTCTTCTTAACACCCCATGTTAAGCTCGAAAGCGGGTTTATCACTTCCCGAGTCAAGTGCTCTAGCCACTTGACTATCATGGTCCCCTATACTGTACTCTTGATAGAAAATATTATAAACTTAAAACAGCAGATACATCAACCCATCCCTAAACTGCAAATATTTTCCTTGACTGGCAGAGTGTCATCTTCATTACATGATACATTACCTGTAGCATCATGGTCATGCATGACCTCCATAGCTTTGAACAAAGTGTTTTCTTCACTATCATACGTCTTACTGCTATCACTAGGTTGAGTACTATTCACAATTTCCTTTGACAAATTATGCAGGTTTTCTGCATTCTTTAGACATTCCTCTAGCCGGCATAATTCTGAAATAAGCAAGTGATCAGTTACAAGTAGCTAGAAAACAATCATATTCCTCAATAAAATTTATACACGCAGTTCACCACTGGTGTTGCTGTCTGCCGTTTTATGAGTCACTATTAATCCTGATGCTGTATACGGCTTCCTATTGTAGGGGTATTAGCTATCGAAGGTTACAATATAAGTTTTCTATATTTTCTTACAATATCCTAAGTCAGAGAGATTATATCAGATTGTGCCAGCATCATGTACAGAATACTGACTTACCTGAATGGCCATTCATGTGTTCTTGAAATTCACTTAGCAAACTGAATTTGAGTCCACAAGTAAAGCATTGACTTTCCTTCAATGTCACAGGTCGTGTAACATGCCTCCTTTTGTCAGTTTTGCTTTTCAGCTTATGTCCGCACAAAAAGCAGGTATCAACATCATGGGATAGCACATGATCGCTGAATTCATTTACAGATTCAAAAATTTTTTCGCACATGGTGCACTCGTAGTTCCCTTTGTTTTCTAGTGTACTCTTAATAACTGGTTTTCTGCCTCTCTTCTTATAAACAGATTTTTTGCCACTTTTTTCTCGAACGGATTTTGAGATGATTTTTTCCGTTGCTTTCCCATGCACCTTCTCCATGTGCTTTTTCTGGTCTCGAAGGAGTTTAAAAGATATATTACACTTTGTACATTGATAAGGTTTTTCGTTATTATGAGTCCTCATATGGACTCTGACACTCGAGATGCGGTTGAAGTCCTTTCCACATTTCATGCATTTAAAAGGCCTTTCACCAGTGTGGCATCTCATGTGCAGTACTAAAGTATATTTTTGAGTGAAAGTTTTATGGCAAGTAGTACATTTAAATCGCTTATGCTTAGCATGGATGACACTATGAGAATCTAACTCACCTTTGCGCTTAAAGCTTTTTTTACATATGTTGCAAATGTATGGCCTCAGTACTGAGTGAACTGCCATGTGGCTTTTGAGCGTAATATTATCATGAAATAGCTTTCCGCACACTGAACACGCTTTATAGAGTTCTTCTTTACTATGCTTTTGAGAAACGTGCTTCTGGAGGTGTTCCTCAGTAATAAATCTTATTGCACACGTCTTGCATTCGAAGGGTCGTTCTGTTGTGTGATTATTAATATGTTGGGTATAAGTTTCCTCGCATACGAAGGCCTCCATACAGAATTGACAGTGGTATATCACTCCCTGCATAGGCTCTATATCAGCCATTATATTTTTGTT